>PVKU01003911.1:11365-162913 GCA_004027475.1 Anoura caudifer | reverse complement strand
AGAAATTGTACTCTTCATTTCCTCTTGGCCCTTGTTGATAGTTTCTATTTCCTTTTTCATGTTGATATAGTTTGCAGTGAGTTCATCGTAGCTTCCCTGTAGTTTCTGGTAGCTCATTGAGAGCTCATGGAGCTTCCTGACAACCATTGTTTTGAACTCAAAATCTGACAGTTGAGCTGCCTCTGTTTCATTTAGCATTTTTTCTGGGGCTTCCTCCTTTCCTTTCATTTGGGGATTATTTCTTTGTCTTCCCATTGTTTTCTAGGTTCTTCTTATTAGCCTTAACTTCTTAAATTGATCTGTTCTGGCTCCCTGGGTTTATGGTGTGAATTTCTGTGGTAGAATACCTGTGAGATTCAGTGGTGCTGCCTGCTTCAGGTATCCTGGTGTTCACAGTTTCCACTATCTTATCTGTTGAAATGCCCCCTCCTTGGGATCATCTCTGGTTTTTTCACAGTTCCAGGGTTGGTTTTTTGTTGTTGTTGTTTTGTTTTGTTTTGTTTTGTTTTTTGTCTTACTCGTGGGTATTTAAAAAGAGAAAAGAGGAAAAATGGAAAGAGCAGAAAGAAGAGAAGAAAGAAAAAGAAAGAAAGAGGAAGAAAGAAGAGATAAAATTGGAAAGGAAGAAGGAAGAAGGCAAGAAAGAAGATACGCAAAGCAAAGGGTGTTGAGGGGTTAAAAAAAGATAAAAATAATAAAAAGTATTAGAAAAAAATTAAAATTTAAAAAGAGAAAAAAAGAAGAAAAAGAAAAAAGCAACAAGAAAAAAGAAAAAAATAAAATTAAAGAAACCCAAGAACTCTTGCTGTTTTCAATCTTGCTGAGCTGGTGTTTCTGGTCTTGCTGGCTGCAATGGTCTAGGAGTGACAGTATCACTTTTGTCCCTGTTCAGCGCTCAGCTATCTTTGTGTTACTGTCCTCAGAGGTAGCCCTGGGTCTCTCTGCCCAGGGCCTCAGGTGTAATTTCTGAGGATGCGTGTGCCTATCCCAGTTGCACGCAGGTGCCTATGATCTAGCAGCCACCTGCGGTCCCATACGGGTGCCAATCCTCGGGCAATCGTCTCCGATGGATGGCAGGCTCAGGTGCGTGGTTGCCCCTCCAGCACCAGGCGCCGGATGGTCTGCAAGCTCAGGCGAGCAGCGGAACAGCCGTCCCCCGGGCGCGCACCTGTTCCAAAGGCGCCGGGCTCTCCCAGGAGCCCAGGCGCGTGGCTGTCTCAATGGCACCAGGAGCCAAAGGACCCGTGGGCACCAGCCTCCCGCAAGCCCCGGCCTGCAGCTATCCCTCAGGTGCTGGGAGTCAAAGGCCCCGGGAGCTCAGGTGTGTGGCTGTCCTGTGGCGCTGGCCTCCAACAACCAAGCGAGCTCCGGTATGCGGTCCTTCCCTGGGATATGCGTGGGTGCTCACACCCCCAGCTTGTCTGCCACTGAGACCCCAACTCCTCTCTGTGAGATTTCAAGCAACTGGGTTTATCCCAGTGCCGCTAAAACTTTGTTTGGCTGGAGAGGGAGCGGTTGACCCAGCTCCCTCCCTAATCTTGTGATGAGCCTGGTGAGAGCCAGCCCGGGCCTCAGACCCGGCCCTGGTGCCCGCGCTGCCCCTTGGGCTCTTATTGTTCTGAAGTACTCTCCTTACCATCTGGTTTTTCAGTGTCTACTACAATTTTTGATCTGATTTCAAATATGCTGTTTTTCTGATGGCTGCTTGCTCCGTTCCGATGTAAATCAGCCAGAATATTCTCCTGTGTGTAGGGAGAAGCATAATATGCTCCTTCCTACTGCGCCGCCATCTTGAGACCCCAAGTTCTTTATGAATTTTGGTTTTAATTCTTTATTAGATGTACTGATGAATATGTTCTCCCATTCTGTGGGTTGTCTTTTGTTGATGTTTTCTTTTGCTGTTCAAAAACTTTTTAGTTTGATGTGGCCACATTGTTATTTTTTTTCTTTTGTTTCCTTTGCCTGGAGAGATAGATCTATAAAATATTCCTATGAGCTATACCCATGATTTTACTGCTTATATTTTCTTTTAGTATTTTCATGATTTCAGCTCTAATATTTAAATCTTCAATGCATTTGAATTTATTCTTGTTTGTGGTGTAAGAAGGTGGTCCAGTTTTATTTTTTCTGCACATATCTGTCCAATTTCCCAATACCATTTATTGAATAAACTATCATTAGCTCATTGTATGTGCTTGCTTCCTCTGTCCAAAATTAGTTGACTATAAAGTTGTGGGTTTATTTCTGGGCCCTTTATTCTGTTCCATTGATGTACATGTTTGTTTTTATGCTGGTACCATGCTGTTTTGATTACTGTAGGCTTTATAGTACAGTTTGATATTAAGTAGTGTTATTTCTTCAACTTTGTTCTACTCTCTCAGGATCATTGTTGCTATGCTGGGCCTGTTGTGGTTCCATATAAATTTTTAAAATATTTATTCAAGTTCTGTGAAATATGTAATTGGATTTTTGACAGGAATTGCATTGAATCTATAGATTGCTTTAGGTAGTATGGACATTTTAATGATGTTAATTTTTCCTATCCATGAACATGATACATGCTTCCACCTGTTTGTATCTCCTTCAATTTTTTTCTCCAGTGTCTTGTGATTTTCCAAGTACAGGTCTTTTACATCCTTGGTTAGATTTATTCCTAGGTATTTTATTCTTGTAGAAGCAATTATAAATGGGATTGTTTTCTTAATTTCTTTTTGTTAGTTCATTATTGGCATATAAAAATGCAACTGAATTCTAGTGTTGGTTTTGCATCCTGCTATTTTGCTGAATTCACTTATCAATTCTAGTAGTTTCTTGGTGGAATCTTTGCAGTTCTCTACATACACTATTATGTCATCTGTAAATAAGGACAGTTTTACTTCTTCATTTCCAATTTGGATGCTTTGTACTTCTTCTTCTGTCCTGATTGCAGTGGTTAGGGCTTCCAGTACTATGTAGAATAAGAAGTGAAAGCAGACATCCCTGTCTTGTTCCCAGTCTTAAGCAGCATGCTTGTAGTGGGTTTGTCATGCATGGCCTTTATTATGTTTAGGTATGTTCCCTCTATTCTCTCTTTGATGAGAGTTTTTATCATAAATGGTGTAGGACTTTATCAAAAGCTTTTTGCACAGCTATTGATATGAACATGTGTTTTTTATTCATTTTGTTTGTGTGGTGAATCACATTTTTTAGTTTGTGAATGTTGTAACAACCTTGGTTTCCCAGAATAAATGCTACTTGTTCATCATGTATGGCTTTTTGATGTATTGCTGTGTTTGGCTTAATAATATTTTTTAAAGGATTTTAGCATCTTTGTTCATCAGGTATATTGGACTATAATTTTCTTTTTTGTAATATCTTTATCTGGTTTTGGAATTAGGATAATGCTAGCTTCATAAAATGAGCTTAGGAGCCTTCCTTTCTCTTGAATTTTTGAAATACTTTGAGAAGGAGAAGTGTTAGTTCTTCTCAGAATATTTGGTAAAATTCACCTGTGAAGCTATCTGGCCCAGGGCTTTTTATTGGGAGTTTTTAAATTACTGCTTCAATTTCACTAGGTGTAATCTGTCTATTCAGATTCTCTAATTCTTCCTGATTTAGTTTTGGAAAATAGTATATTTCTAGGAATTTATCCATTTCATTCAGGTAGTCCAGTTTGTTAGCATATTTGTCCATATGCTAACATTTGTCCACATTTGTCCAGTTTGTTCACAATATTTTCTTACAATCTTTTATAGTTCTTTAGTGTCTGTTGTTATTTCTGTTCTTTCATTTCTGGTTTTCTGTATTTTGTCTCTCTTTTTTTCTTGATGAGTCTGGTTAAAGTTCGTCAATCTTGTTTATCTTTTCAAAAAACCATCTCTTGGATTCATTGATATTTTGTATCATTTTTTTAGATTCTAGCTTGTTTACTTCTGCTCTTAAATTTATTATTTCTGTCCTTCTACTCACTTTGGGCTTTGTCATTCTTTTACGAATTCATTTAGGTATGAAGTCAGAGTGTTATTTGAGCGCTCTCTCTCTCTTTTTTTAGACAGGACTGTAATGCTATGGATTTCCCTCTTAGGATTGTGTTCCCTGTTTCTCACAGATTTTGGTTCTCATTTTCACTTGTTTCTAGGCATCTTTTGATTACTTCTTTGATCTTGTTGTTGACTCATGCGTTGTTTAATAACATGTTGTTTAGCTTCTGTGTCTTTGTGTATTTTTCAGTGTTCTTCTTGTGATTGATTTCTAGTTTCATAGTATTGTGGGCAGAGAAGATACTTGATATGATTTCCATCTTCTTAAATTTATTGAGACTTATTTTGTATCCTAACACATCGTCTAACCTAGAAAACATTCCATGTGAACTTAAAAAGTGTATATATTCTGCTGCTTTGTGGTAAAATGCTCTGAAGTTATCAATTAAATCCACTTGATCTAGTGTGTCATTTAAGGCTGCTGTCTCCTTGTTGAATTTCTTTCTGTATAGAAGAGCTATCTATTGAACTCAATGAGGTGTTAAAATCTCTGACCATGACTGTATTTCTGTCACTCTCTCCCTTTATGTCCATCACAATTTGCTGTACATATTTAGGTGAACCGATGTTGGGTGGGTAAATGTTTACTAGAGTTATGCCCTCTTGTATGGTTCCCTTTATCATTTGTAGTGTCCTTCTTTATCTCTTGCTATAACCTTAGTTTTAAAATCTAGTTTTTTTCAGATATAACTATTGCTACTCTAGCATTTTTTCCTTTCCAATTGCATGAAATATCTTTTTCCATACCTTTACTTTTAGTCTGTGTGTACCTTCTACCTGAGGTGGGTGTTTTGGAGGGAGCATATATATGGGTCGTCTTATCCATATAGATGGGTCGTCTTATCCTATCCTATGTCTTTTGATCAGATAATGTAGGCCATTTACATTTAAGGTCATTATTGATAGATATGTATTTAGTGCCATTTTATTGTTAGACTACTTTCCTCTGCTTTTTTTCTTATCTTTTCTTATCTTTTTCTTCTTCTTAAATCAAGCTCTTTAATATTTGTTGCAGCACTGGTTTCTTGTTAACAAATTCCTTTAGCTTTTTTTTGTCTTAGAAGCTCCTTATTTCTCCGTCAATTTTAAATTATAGCCTTGCTAGGCAAAGTAGCCTTGTTTGTAGGTTCTTACTTTGCATCACCTTGAATATTTCATGCCACTCTTTTCTGGCCTACAGTTTTTCTGTTAAGAAATGTTTCTGATGACAGTCTAATTGGTGCTCTGTTAGAGGAAACTATCTACTTTTCTCTTGAAGCTTTTAGTATTCTCGCCTTGTTTTTAAGACTTGTCACTTTAATTATGATATATCTTGGTGAAGGCCTCTTTGGGTACAACTTGCTTGGGACTCTCTGAGCTTCTTGGGCTTTTGTGTCTTTTTTCTTCAACTGCTTAAAGAAGTTTTGGGTTATTATTTCTTCAAATAGGTTCTCAATCCCTTGTTCTTTCTCTTCTTCTTCTGGTATTCCAATGATGTGAATGTTATTACACTTCATATTGTCTCAAAGGTTTCTTAAGCTTTCCTAATTTTTTAAATTATTTTTTTCTTTTTGTTGTTTTGCTGGGGTGTTTTTTTTTTTTTTTTCTACCTCATCTTCCAAATCACTGATTCGATCCTTTGCTTCATCTAACCTACTGTTTTTTCCTTCCAGGGTATTATTTATTTCAGATATTGCATTCTTTATTTCTGACTCATCCTTTTTTATGGTTTCTATGTCTTTCTTTCATGCTGTCGAGTATCCATATAATCATTACTCTAAACTCTCTATCTGATAAATTGCTTGCCTCCATTTCATCTGGTTCTTTGGGAGAATTCTCTTTTTCTTTAATTTGGGACCTGTTTATTTGCCTTCCTGTTTGGCTGCCTCTTTGTGTTTGTTTCTATGTAATGGGTATATCTGCAAGACTCTGGTACAGACCTAAATCAAATCTTGTCTGTGACTGACCCTGGGAAACCTGTTTAGAGCCTCAGCAATCCATAGCATTTGGCTGCCTCGGCTGGCTTGGGTGTATGTAGAAAGAGCCAGGCTACACACCAAGGAAGACTTTTATCAGTAGTAGGTCAAGGAATTGTCACCTGAAGTCTCAGATCTCTCAGTGATGACTTGCCTGCTGGCTTTCTGTAGGGTTAATGAGTGAATGTTTTCCAGCTGTGCTCCTCAGCAGCTGGGCTTAAGCACCACATGGTGGGGCAGAGTATTTCCTGGGGGCACGGCTATTGCTTCCTCTCAGCCTCATGCCCTTTGGAGAGGAGTGCTCTGCCTGAGAAAGATGGTCCTGCAATATGAGGAGTGACTCTCAGCACAGGCATCCTGGTGGCTGTTCCTTTAGTTCTCTCTTCAGAGCTACCAACCCCAGACATTCCTAACACATCTTTAGTCCACTCTGCCCTCCTTCTGCCATATCCAAGGGTAAGTGGCTGCAAACAAATTTTTTTGTGTTGTTGTAGAAGAAAAGTCAACTAGGACAAAGTGACCCAGAAGAAGGACTGGGGACTGGGAAAGAGTTTTGTTTAGGTTACTTAGAAACCACCAAACCGTCTGGTTTCAGTTAGGTAGTTGTAATTTCTGCTTTGGCTTCTGTACACCCAGCCTCTGATAAGGACACCACAAGGCTAGAGTTATTTTCGCATCAGCTTCTATACCTCCTGCTTTTGCCACATAGGATAGGGCATCCGGAGAGCAATAAAAGCCCTGCTCAGCCAGGGTTCAGGGCCCAGAATTTGGAGACTGCCTCCTCTGGGTCCGCGTGTGTAATAAAGCCTCACTCCATCACCCTGAATCGCGCCAGAGTCATAATTTTCCAAATTATTTTCCGTAACATTATCTCTTTAAGAGGCTCTTGTGTCTCCAGCCATGTGTCCCTGGCAGACAGAAACCCTGTTGCTTTTCTGTGCTGAATCTTATTTGGGCTCCTTTCCTAGCTTTGACAGTGTAGGCTGAAGAATCCAGCTTGGCGTTTAGGCCCCACACTTCTCAGGGGGAACCCCTTGGCCCTTGAAATAACCTTCTAGAACTTCAGCTACTATCCATGGGAGCCCAAACAGCCCTCTTGCACCTCCTCTGCACTCTGTACCAGTCTCACTATGGTGAAGTGGTTTCCTCTCTCTGTCCATGGTTGTAAGGTTTCTCTCCAGCTAATGGCTAGTTGGCTATTTGGGATGATTTCTCTACAATTTAGTTGTAATTCCAGTTTGTTCTTGGGAGGAAGATAGTGTAGCTTCCATTTACTCTTCCACCATCTTGGGTCTCTTCACTAAATACTTCTGAAACCTTATCACTTTGTCAGTAAGTGGAATTTTCAGAAAGTATAGAAAATAATGTTGGATTATATTGCAATAGCGTAAAAATTATCCTAAAAATATCTTTGCAGAAACTATGATTACATTTATGTGTAATCATACACAAACATGTTATATAAGTCAAATGATGGCTTAAAAGACCGCAAGAAAGAAAGTCCCACCAGTATAAATTGTGTACAACACAGGAAAGCTAACTTATAACTTAATTCACTATGAAAAATTAATCACTTTAATCTCTGATTCTTTTTTATCAACCTTGCAAATAAGGAAAGTTATCTAACATAAAAAATAATGTGGCACTGAACACTTTCCAAAAAATCTTTATATACATTTGATAATCAAACACCTAATAGTTTACAAGTACACTTCTTTACTTTCAATTACATCACACACACAATTTTAACAGTATCTATTAATTCATTAGTACTTGGTTTTACCATCTAGCTAATGATTTATAATGATATTACTTTATATTAACTTTAAAACATGAATAAAAAAGGTTGTTTTGAGCAGTTGCATTTGTGTTAAAATATTTATTAAGACTGAGTGGTAAGGTAAGACAATATGCTATTATTATCCTGTATAAAACAATGTTAACTTTCTAAAGAAACATGGTACCATATCTATACCTCACTTTTTGAAAGATTTCATTTTCTTTGTGAAATATGATTTGTTATTATAATAACTACATTTTAATGAAAAGTTTTTAGTATATCCAACAAAATAAGATTACTTTATGAATATTTAGGAATATGGAGAGATATTTAAAATTTACCATTCTTCTTCCCCTAAAAAGTTTAAATGTTTCTCAATTATTTTTTTAACATCTAGCAACTTTCACACAGTGCAAAAACTATATTCAAAAAAGTATTTTTCCCCCTTAGGATTTTTGGTATGTTCTGTGTTGATGGTGCAAAATTTGTAATCATCTATTGCTATTTCTGGAAGCAAACTCTAATTTTGTTTCTACCTTTAATCCAGAAGGTTGGAAGAATTAAAGATAGAAATATCATTAAGGAAAGAAAGGTGGTGAAAATACATCAGTACTGTAATTTTAAAACAAGTTTAGGGAATATTTATTGAATCCATACTCTATCTTCTATTGAAAATATGCATTTTTATAGGTTATGTCTCTTTCCTTTTTAAATATATATATATATATATATATATATATATGAGTTTTCTATCTTAAACTGATACAAATTGATTCCTTTTCCTATTGAACTTATTTCTTCCTTTAGGAATTACATAGAAAGGGAAACTAACCATTCTCAAGTTGTCATTTTAATCATGCCCCCTTTTCTCATTTTTGCAGCAAATATATCAGTATCATCTAAAGAGGAAGGACAGCAGACGGGCCCTACTGCACAGCTGTCTCTGTGAATGTAAGAAGGTGGCTGGGGAACCATTTTGGCAAATTAAATTCCATATAACTCAGCCCCACCTAATTAGCTAATGAGAAAAAAGATAAATTTTCATTTTGACATCTTGAAGGATGCATTTTTTATGATACAATAAAATAGAAAATAAACAGTACCTGGCTATTTTGACAGGTAAATGTTACTAATGTCTAGAATTCCTCATAGGACACAAGGCTCATTGTAGTAAAAAGTTTAAGGTCTAGGGATTTATGGTGAGAGAGATGTTCTGGTTGCCAAAAAGTTCAGCCTCCACTCCCACCCACCAATCCCTACCATACATACAGTCTAAAGTAAATAAGGAATAAAATAAAAATGGATGGGTGTGGACTCTAATTATGTCAGTTGTCTCCTTTTTTCCTCCCCATTTTCCTAATAGCTATAGGGAGCAGATAGCCTATTATAAGATACACACACACACACACACATACACACACACAAAATAATCAAAACCACATATACATGGTGTGTGTGTGTGTGTATGTATATATATATATATACACCATATATGGTATATGTATTTATATATGTGGTTTATATATATCATATATATATAGGAGTCATAAAGAAAAACTTAAGTTTTTTATTCTGTATTGCCCTGTACTGAATTGCTGATTTGAGAAAGAAAAACAGTAACTATCTAACCAATGTGGAATTTGTACTAATATGTCAGCCACTTGCTAAAACTTCACATTTCCTTTCTCAGTTTATTAACACAAATACTTGCAAGGTTCAGGTAATTATCTCTCTTGAGATAAGAGGAATTGAAGTTCTACATGATTTCATATATTTTTTTTAAAAATTCTACAACCAGTATGTGTCCCATATTGAAAAACCCAGATTATAGGATTCCAAAGCCAAGAATGACTGACATACTAGACCAAACAATCATTTAATAAACAAAGGATACTTCAAAAGGAGTTACTTGGGTAATAACAAATCAGGTGGGGATTTATGAAGATTTCTTCAAAAGATTTAGAAACCAGTAGCTACTGAGTCTCTAGACTGTAAAGTGATTCTCCATCTTTTGGGTCAGTTTTGGTGAAGTAATAGTTTATGATGCTTTTCAGTATGCTTCACCAAATATTTTGCTTCACTCTATAAAAGTATATCTTTTAACTGTGATTCTCAAAGATGTACTGTAACAAACTTGAGGGTTAAGTAGATTTAAGTAGACAGTAGGAATAAATGTTTCTCCTTTTTAATAATTAATTGACTAATTCCATTCTTAAACTAAATAGCACCAAATATACCCATATTTGGCAGGTATCCTCAGGATTATTCAAGCAGCTAGCACAAAGTTTATTGAAAGTTTATATAAAAAAGATCTTGAACAAAAGGATAGCATAATTATTAGAGATGATGAATGATAATTCATATGTCTCAAAAATTAATTTTAACTCTTATTAATGATATTTTACTTCCTATCTACTGTTTCATACTTATCTTTCAGCAAAAGATAAAATAGGTTGTAAAATGGCCATAGTTCAATTTGACCAAGGAAGGATGAAAGCAAAATGCCTGAATAATAATTCATAAATCCTGGACAAATTAGGATTATTAAAAACTATATTCTATACTTATTCATTACATAAATGTCAGTTATCTTCAGACATTTCTTCTATTCAATCAGTTAATGTTTCTTGAGTGTCATGAATTTGTGCCAATAATATTTTTCATTAGAAATTTATAGCTTTATTTATTGTCCTCTATGCCAAGTGCTTTCACTAAATTGAAATATAGTGTTGAGAAAAACATAATTTAAATTTGATTTATGTTTTTCATTTAATTATATTTAAAATTTTTTTTGATCTGGGAAGGCTTTTAAAAGAAGTTTTAGTGTAAGGGTTAACAGTAAAAATTTATAGAACTTTGAATTTCTAAAAATATTTTTAAAAACTTTAAAAACAGTTCTGCTCTATGCCACAGAGCACTGCAAAATAATCTACTAAATTTTGCAGTATGAATATAAAATTTTTATGTAATTTTGTTAAAAACACTATCATAATATTTTAGGCACAAAGCAATGATGGTCATCCAACATTAATATTAAAATAATTGCTTTTTTTGAAAAGAATAAAGAAAAGAGAATGTGAGAAGAAAAACAGTAAAGAGCAAATTGTTCACACTGTAAGTATGTCTGCAGTGGAGAGGCTTTGAATGGATATTGCAAAGATGGAATGTTTCTGTATTTTTTAAACTAAAGTATCAGTTTAAATTGATGTATAAATCAATCCAAATTATAAAATTGTATTTTAGAAGTTCACAAATCTGATTGCATTATCATACTAACTTTAAACTTTCTTGATTTGATAAGATTTATATAAATATTTTAATCATGAAATTGATTAAAAATTTAATCATTACATTGCGTATTTTATTGCTATATAGATTAAAAATCTAACACATATTGTTATGTTTAGATAACTCTAACTATGTACATTTTCTCTTAAATCTTACTTTTTAAAAGGTAACAAATAATCCGTATGTCATAGTTTTATTAACTTCTTAAATTACTGGAAGTACTGCATGCTTACAATTCTTCTGCCTGTGTGTTGGATGACAATGGTGTTGAGCTGATTAAAAGTTATGTCAGTAGCTGTCTTTTAACTGAAGCAAGATGGGTTGGGGTTTTATATAAGGAAGAACTTTCAGGTAATGGGATTTGTAACACAATGACCTAACTGTGAGGGAGATTATAAAGTCTTTTTGAGAAAGCTTTTTATAAGAGGCTTAGTTATTTGCATTATTTTCCTCTCTGGATAGCATCTTGCCTGAAGAGAGGGTCTGGCGCTAGTTTAGTGAGTTCCACATGTTAATGGGCTAACTTTACAAGATTTCCTATGTCTGAGTAACACCTCTAGAACTGTTTACCCAAGATACTCCTTTAAACTGATTTATTTCTTTTAACTTTAGTCTTCAGTCACCTTAAGCAATACTACTCTTTCAGTAAAATCATAGTTTGATAGGTTAATTTTATTTTATTGATGCACACTAAAATATACTATAAAAAATAACATTTATCTTTGGTGTGCTTTCTAAAAAGAAATAGATTTAAGCCCCAATGTTCAGTACATGTAAACGGGACCTTCTTTAGGAATAAGGTCTTTGCAGATGTATCCAAGTTAACACAAGGTCATGCTGGACCAGTGTCCTTATAAGAAGAGGGAAATTTGGACACAGACACACAGGGAGATTTCCATGTGACAAAGGAGGCAGTGATTGGAGTGATGTGTCTACGCAAAGGAACATGAGGATTGTCTGCTACCACCCTACCTAGGTAGAGGCAAGTGGGAATCAGGCTTCAAAGAGAGTGCAGCCTTGCTCACCCCTTGATTTCAGACTTCTTGTCTCCAGAACTATTGAGAGTGTACATTTTGTTGTTTTAAACCACCAATTTGTGGTAATTACTGCAACTTTAGGAAAATAATACACTAAAGTAATTCCTAAACTCGTTCCCTGTCTGGTGGAGCGAGTTTAACACTTGGAGAGTGCTGGGCAGGGACTTCGGTCAGGGTCCTTGTCAGTGCTCAGCTGAATGATGATGCTCTTCATCTACAGGCTTCCCCTGCTATCCCAAAGTAGGGCAATTCTGTGAAACCTTTTGTAAGCTAAAATGGTGTAAGTAGAAGAAGCAATTACCACTAATTTATATGAAAATAATGTTTGTATTCCCAGACCTGAAATTCAACACAGGCACAATGTCTTTATTTTGTTCATTACTACTTAAATGCTTAATTACATTCAGTTTGCTACTAAGCAGAATAGCTTTACAAGCTCTCTTACGGCTTTTCTGATACCTTAAGACACATCTTGCTAATAGATGCACAAAATAAATCGAGATAAAGCAGAGAAGCTCACAGACACAGTGGAAATCTCTGGTGGATCGACACTGAGAAGCTGAGGGTAGTTCCAGGCAAGCAGCTTGGCAGTGTCACCATTGCTGCTAAGGGTGCATGCTGCCTCCATAATGGCTCCCTGAGAAACAAAAGCTGAATGCTATTTTCTTTTTGCATTTTCCTGTAGAAGAAATACTCCTCTTCTGATTTCTTCTGGTTAGCAAAAACAGATCCTAATGCGAGTATTTTGTAAAAGCAAAGTGGTGTAAAGTGTACTTCTGAAAAGAGGGGGATACCTGTGTCAGTCATATTCACACTTAGTTATGATGTAAGTGTAAGTACCCTTATTTATAGATGAGGAAATGGCTGTTTTAGTTCAGTTTGAACAGATTGAAAGGCAGTTCTGCAAGGCACGCTAGCATGAGCTTCTGAATGGCCGTCCTTGTGTTCACTCACACTCTTCCTCAGAGCTACAGGCTCTGCAGAGGCATGGCCGGGGATTAGCAATCTGTTTCAATGGTTGTCCATGAAGGCAGTCTTTGGAATCATGGGAGTATCTTAAATCTTTTTTGAAAGCATTTCTTTTCAGCTTCAATATTGAAATACTGTGTGCATAATTCATAGGTTTGATTTATTATGTAAATAATGTAACATTTAACTCTTTTAATTGGATGTCAGATATGCAGAAACTAATTTTGCATTTCTTTTAGAAAAAGAAAAAAATGATTCCCATCTGGAAGCGAATGAGAGTTTCTTTTCCTTCAAAACTTCTCCAACACTCAGTGTTATTTGTCTTTTTAATGATAGCTATTCTAACAGGTGTGAGGTGATATCTCATTGTAGCTTTGATTTGCATTTCCCTAATAGCTACTGAAGTTGAGTATCTTTTCATAAATCTGTTGCACATTTTTATGTCTTTTGGGAGAAATGTCTGTTCAAGTCTTCTGACCATTTTTTTAATCGCATTGTTTGGCGGTGGGGTTTGTTGTTGAGGTGTATGAGTTCTTCCTATACTGTGATATTAAACCTGTACTGAAGTTGTTGTTTGCAAATATCTTCTCCCATTTGGTTGATTGCCTTTTTGTTTTATTGACAGTTTCGTTCACTGTGCAGAAGCTTTCTGGTTTGATATAGTGCCATTTATTTACTTTTGCTTTTGTTTCCCTTGCCTTTGAGGTCAAATCGATAAAAATTATCTCTAAGACCAAGGTCCATAAGTTTAGTACCTGTGTTTTCTCCTACATGATATGGAAAACAGCATGGAGTTTCTTTAAAAAAATTGGATGATTGGATAAAGAAGATGTGGTATATGTTTACAATGGAATACTATTCATCCATAAGAAAAGATGAAATACTGCCATTTGCAACAACATGGATGGATCTTGAGAATGTTATGATGAGTGAAATAAGTCAGACAGAAAATGTCAAGAATCATATGATTTCATTCATATGTGGAATATACAACTGAAAATAACAAACGGACATAGTACAAGCAATTGAACAATAACTCAGATACAGACAACAGTATGATGGTTACCTGTGGGGATGGGGGATGGAGGGAGGCAGTAAAGGGCAAAGGAGGTCAAACATATTGTGACAGAAGGTAATTTGACTTTTGGTGCCAAACATACACTGCAATATACAAATGATGTATTATAGTATTGTACACTTGCACCCTATATAATTTTATTAACCAATATCACCCAAATAAATTTAATAAAATCTTTTCCCTAATTTTGTAACAAATTGGGAATTTTAATCAATCTGAAAACTGAAATAATGTTTATAATAGAAAAGGAAATATGTGTTATTTAGAACTATGCTTCAAAACTATATGGAAGAAAGAATATTTGTTTCCCAATTTTTTTCAATCTATGATTAAACTATAATTGATACTTGAACAATGCAGGAATTAGTAAACCCAACACCTGCCACAGTAGAATATCCACATATAACTTTTGATTCCCCAAAACCTTACTGCTAATAGCCTACTGCTAACTGGAAGCCAATCAATAATATAATCAATGATTAATGCATGTTATGTATATGTATTATATAAAATATTCTCACAGTAAAGTGAGCTAGAGAAAAAGACAGTGTTATTTAGAAACCATAGGAAAGACTGAATACCTTTGTAGTATATTTTTAAAAATCACATGTAAATGGATCCTCATAATTCAAACCTGTGCTGTTCAAGGGTCAACTGTAAGTATAGGTAGATGACTGTTGTAGACATTTTGTATACTTTTTTCATTTCTTATAAAATTGGAAACTATCTCTTAGACATTATTAATAAACTCTAAATTGGGTATTTCCATTAAAAAATAAAAATATTATATGTTTTATTACAAAAATCATGGCCCCTCACCTAAACAGGATGTTGTACAACTCTTGCTTTCCTTACCCTGGAGAATGTGGCCACAGAGTCATGGAAATCAATAAGGAGTTTTGCTTTTTCATACATTACTTTCTTTTTTCAGATCTATAATTTAGAAGATGGTAGTTTATCATTATCATTTAAGAATCTCTTATCACTTAATTAAAAAAGTAAATTTTGTTTTCATGTTCTATGCCACCAAGTAAGGTTAATAGACTATAACAGAATTCTATAATTTTATTTGACTGGTAATATCAAAAACTTTATCTTTGGGAGTTTATCTATACTTTGTTTTATAGGTGAACCTTTAAAATTTTATTCTGTAAAGTTAAGTATGTTATGTTTTATACTGAAATTTTTTATAAATTATTTTAAAGAATGAATAAATTTTCCTTACACATGTATTAGTCATTACTATTCAATATAATATATTCACCATCTGCTCAGATGACTTAATACCAGTTACAAAGAATGTAATGAGCTTGGCCTCTAACATTTTGTGGTCCTAACAAAGTGTGAATTGAAACTTCAGATGCACAATGATCCTTTGATTGATTTGAATTCTAGCTTTACTATGGTTATTTGTACTGTTAATTTAATAAACTCTAGAAATTTGCCTTCATGGGTATATATATTTTAAGGACAAAATTCTTCTATATTCTCAGCTATTAACCTGTGTATCATCTGTCCTGAAAATTAAAAAATATGTTACTTAGAATTTGTAATACAAATAATAAATTAGATTATTAAAAACCTTAGTGGCCTAAAAATATAACTGTATATTCCTAATGGCCTAATTTAATATAAAAACCCTCTTAATTTTGGAGAGTCTAGATGCCAATTTTTATGTACTCTTTTATAGTTTGTTAATATTTATGGGACTCCTGTGAGGTCCATAAAATAGAAGTAAGTTATTAGGAAATAAAGAAAATACACAACCCTTGCTCTCAAAGTGCTTATAATTTAGCAAAAGCCAGATGATAGAGTAAACCATGATAATGAATAACATCATGCAGAGAGATAGGTCCCAGTGGGCTTTACAGTTTATAAAAACACTGATACACAAAAAAGATTATTGGAAAAAGAATTAGAAAAAAACTTTTCAGGGTTCTACCAAGTATTTTAACTGTCTATGATATTTAGTGAATGTTATTGCTTTTCTCTCTGTATGTCATAGATATGAATACATCTGTTTTCTTCAAAATCTCATGGAAAGATAATTTCTGCAGTTGGATTAATTTAGTCTTTGTAAACAGGCCATGGAGAATTGCCTACGTAAAACCTGGGCATTTCAGCAAATATTGTTAAAGACCATTCTCCACTCTCACACTACCCTTTCAAATGTGATTCAAAACATAGAAGTAACCCTGGCTGGTGTAGCTCAGTGGATTGAGTGTGGGCTGTGAACCAAAGGGCCGCTGGTTCATTTCCCAGTCAGGGCACAAAATTTGCAGTGAAAGAGTGACGAGTTATAGAAAAGAGACTCTTAGTTTAGCTCAAAAGGAATGAATTTGAGGTAACTGCAAACAACTAGTAAATAAATATGTATTGAATATATAATTTTATTTATGTATTTTTAAGTGAGAGAGAGTTAATTTACAGTTAGGAAATTTTATCCAAAATTTGTTTCCTTCTCTGTTCTGATCTTACTTTTCAATATTTGAAATGTCTATTTGGGTTTATTTAATTTTGTTTCTCTTAGTGGATTTAAAAATTATTCAGCAAAGGATTAAGTCATACTAATCTTTCCATCTTTTTCTTAAATCAAATTTTAAAGTTCCCATCCCTCTCCTCATTTCTCAAATTTAAGAAGAATAAACAAGGGTGACTGCCAACTACATCTTACCAAAGTCTTTCTTAAAAATAAGTTTAAAATGGGAACAGACTTTTAAAATGTGAAATGTCTTTATCTCATTAATTGTACTCTAGTGTCTATAGCCTGGCAAGTGTAGGTTCAATAAGAAAACTCACATTACTAAGCAAAGATTGTGTAAACAAGTCTTTATTTACTTAAACTTTATTTAATCTAAATAAAGTTTAGTTTAAACTTTATTTAAAGTTTAATAATATTATTTAAATTAATATTAAATAATAATATTATTTAAACTTTAAAGTTTAAAATTATTATGAACTTTAAATAAAGTTCATAATAATTTTATTATGTCTCCAGAAGACCTAAAATATAGAACATAAGAATATAGAATGTTATTGTTGATATGTTGTTAAAAATCTCTTACTTATGAATCTAAAAGCAAAAGGGAAAGTCATTTTACCAATTCCTCCTGATATTTTGTCTACCCATGGAAATATACACCATAAATCTTTAGTTATCTGAATAAAGAATCATTAATGTTTCAACAATAAATTTTTTGTCTGTGTATCTAACTCATCCAAATAAAATGGTAATTGTGAAGTTGTGTCAGTGTTAAATAGAATGCTATTTTGAGTCATATTAAAATCCTTAGTACACAAATTGACTTAATATATACCTTTATTTAGTCTGTACTAAATTCAAGGTATTATGCTAGGCTTCTGGTATATAGAATAATAGGATATAATTTGTGTCCTCAAAGGGTTTTAGATTTAGAGAAGCAAACAGACTTTAATAGGCCTTAAATAAAAATTGCTACTACAATGTCTTAGGAGTTTAGAGAACTAACAAAACAACATCGATTTAAAATTGCTTCCAGTGGGATCAAAGTGTAAACAGAGTGACAAAGATCATTCCTCAGTTCCCTGTGTCTTCTTTGCATTATAAATCCTTCTTAAACCTCCTTACAACATAAAATGAATGCATGTGTTTATATTTTTTTAATTAATCTCAGCTCTTTAATTTTTTTTTCCTGGAGAGGTTGTTTGCAATATTACAGAGGTATAATATCATAGTGAGATCACTTAATTTGGAATTTTTAAGAAGTTGGCACCTGGATTTTTTATTATTTTCAGCCACTTGGATATTTTAACTGTCCAACTAGAATTTCAACTCTTGAAATTTGCTTTTGGCTTTGTCTTCAGCCCTGTACTACGGTGTCCATTGTCAAATGTTGCTTTCTGGCAAATGAAAGAATCACATAGCAATACTTCTCACTTGCTCTTGTTTACCTCATATTGATTGCATTATCTAAATCGTGGTGTTTTTTAAGCTAGTGAGTCTAAATTGCATATGAAATGATGCCATCGCTAATGCCAAGTGACTCTATTATGTATTCACCTGATTGCTACTAAGTATACAAATGTTATCATTTGTGAATTCCATCATGATTTTAAAACTAATTTTTGGTATGTGGAAAGAAAATCTTGTATTAAGAAAGATGGAATGTGTTCTTCTAACAATGACTGTGGCCATCCCTGGCCCGGGGACTCAGTTGGCTGAAGCACTGCCCTGTACACCAGCATGTTTCAGGCTCCATCCCCGTCAGGGCACGTGCCAGGCTACAGGTTAGACTGCTGTCTGTAGTGCCTATGGGAGGCAGCCGGTCAATGTTTCTCTCATCTGTTTCTCTCATCTATGTTTCTCTCTCTCTCTCCATTCCCTTTTCTCTAAAATCAATAAACATATCCACAGATGAGGACTGAGAAAAATTAACGTGGCTTTTTTTGGACAGGCAAATAGTGAAAGATAAAGAGAGAGAGAAATAGAGATACCTACCTCAGTTGAGTTGGCAATACAGCACATAATTATCAATCAACATTTATAATTGTCACAGTCGCAGTGATTTTTACCTGTAGGTGAAAGTATTGACCATCTAATTATATCTTCTAGTATAATTGTGACTGAGGATGTAAACACCAGCATTATTTTGTGGCAAATTACTTTTATTGTTCCTTTATAGAACAATTAAAGCGTAATTTTGAACTTTTTGTATTTTGGGAGTAGGTGGGCTATTTTATCTATGACTTTTCTGTTGAGGTATTATAACATGTCTATTTTAAAAGGATTTGATGTCTGTCAAAGAGTTCTCTGCAGTTCACTTTCATGTATCTGATACAGAGCTTGGGAAAAGGGAATCTACTGTAATGTGTTTAGCTTTGTTGTTGTTGATATAATTGTCCCATGGACCTTGACTCTCTTCAAACTCACCCCTGTCCCTGCTAAGTTTGCATTAAGTTTCCCTTCTTTGTGGATTTATTAGCTACCAACTAGCCATGTGGTCACCCTGATCATATGCAAACAGACTGCTTAGGGCAAGTCTGAAATAGTAAGGATAAACAAACATATAATTTGATTAGTGTCCTTTAGTATTGAAATGTTTAAGGAGATATGGCAGTACATTATTCCTTTCGGAAAAGTCAAAGATCAAAACTCAACAGTTCAAAATGACTTTGAAGGATTATTTGGAGTTCTGTATTTATGAATCAACTGATTTATTCCCTGTCACATTCCAATAAAGTGTATATCTCAGATGCAGTTATAGCAGTTATAGCAGTCATGAAGTTACTCTTCCAGAATGTGTCAATAAACAGTTTTTAGGATACACCAGAACATTTGTGTTTAAGTTATGCTATTTCTGGGTAGTCACATTTCCCAGTCCGTTACAGAGCATACTGGGTATACCAGGGCCTGGCAATTTCTGCCTAGTGTAACACTTCATACAAGGGAAACTTCGTGTATGAGCTCCTCTTTGGGCTGGCCAAGACTTATTCATTGTTGTATAGTAACTAACCCTCCTTCCTTCCTCTTCTCCTTTGAATAAAAGACAGACCTGCATTCTATGCTCAAGACTTTTTTTTTCTATTTGTTTTTTGCAGGCAGTATCCTTAGTAAATCTCTTACACACCATCTGCTTTCAGGAGGACCCAAATGGCACAATGATGATGACTGAGAATCTTCCAGTCAAAATAGCATATATAGTAGTAAGGAAGTGAAACAGAACAAGGTTTGTAAGAAGCTTCTGAAAATTCACTTTGTCCATATGTCCTTTATAGCAGTTCCTGAAAACCCTTCCCTCCATTATCCCCCCCCCCACCTCCCCTCTGGTTACTGTCAAATTGTTCTTATTTCAGTGTCTCTAGTTATATTTTGCTTGTTTTTTTCTTTTGTTGATTATGTTCCAGCTAAAGGTGAGATCATATAGTATTTGTCCCTCACCGCCTGGCTTATTTCATTTAGCATAATGCTCTCCAGTTCCATCCATGCTGTTGCAAAAGGTATAAATTCCTTATTTTTCTCTGCTGTGTAGAATTCCATTGTGTAAATGTACCATAGTATTTTGATCCACTCATTTGCTGATGGGCACATAGGTTGCTTCCAGCACTTGGCTATTGTAAATTGTGCTGCTATGAACATTGGGGTGCATAGGTTCCTTTGGATTGTTGTTTCAGGGCTCTTAGGATACTACTATAAAGGACACATGGACAAAACCAAGGGGGAGGGTGGAAGCAAGGGAGGGAGGTGGATTTGGAGGGGGTAGGGGAGGAGGGTTGGGGAGAAAATACAAACAATTGTAATTGAACAATAATAAAATAATAATAATTAAAAAAGAAAATTTGCTTTGATCAAAACTTAAATTTAGTTTTGAAACATATGTCAAAATAGGACCAAATAGCTAGGGTTGAATTATTCTTAAAGCAACTTATGATCAATGATTGTGATTTAATTCAAAAGTACATGGAGCAGTATTTAAAAATTTAATTTAGTACTATAATTAGATGATAAGAATTATGTTTTAAAAAGAACAGGGATTTTCAATGTGTGATTTGGGGTTGAATTATAGTGCTATAAAATAAGAAATCAAGAGATTAATTATGAGTATATAACAATGATTATAGATGAAAATGGTGATGCATGGACCTAAGGCATTGCCTGTACATCAATAGTTGAGAAAATAAAATCAATATGATAAGGATTAATTAGTTCATGGAGAGAGAGGTAAAATGGCACCAGGAGGCATAATGAGTTAATGGTCCAAATTGTACACGTGGTGAATTAATGTCTGATGTTGCTTGTGACTGAGAGTTGGATATTCAGGGAGAAGTTGACTTGGTATGTGGGGAAATATTCACTGGACATTCCAACAAATGAGAATAGAGCTGCAGAAAGAAGATTGAATCAAGGATAACAATTTATTATTGGGAAAAATACCATTTTATTTTAGTTGGTAGTAGAAACTATTCCTGGAGACTAACATCGGTATTTTCTGCGGGCTATTTCCAAGTTGTTTATTGTAGTTAATTTGCATGATCAGAGCAAAATGAAATATTGGGCCTTTATTCAAAATGTATTAAAAGTTTAAATATGGTGACAACTGATCATAACATTTAAGATGAGGACCTCCTAGCCAGGCTTCTTTGTGACTAAATAGGTTTCATGCCCATGAAGCCACGTTTGTGCATGTGTTCCCTTGGACTCAAAGATTTTCATATACTATAGGACAGTGCTTTCCAACCCTACTGGACCGAAAATATCTTCTATATGACAAATATCACTGAATCTTCTTGTTACTAATAAATTGAATTATAGACAAAAATGATTATATAGCAATGTATAAAATTTAAAAATAATTATCATGATGTCTCAACTCAAATATAAATGAAAACTAAAGAGAAAGTAATTTATGATTAATAAATGCATGTTTAATTATAAATAAATTAGATGATATAATGAAATATCTAGATGCTTACACTCATATAAAATAAGTTTAGTAAGGAAAGTAAGAAAAGCCATTCCATAAAAAAGTTTTATAGATAACTGAGAGAGTTGTATTATGAGTAGGGAACAGTACAGTGAGAACAAGTGATAAGTTTGATGTAGTCCCACTTGTTTTTCTTTTATTTTCCTTGCCTGAGGAGCTGCATCTGAAAAAATATTGCTAGAAGAACTGTCTGAGATTTTATCACGTATGTTTTCTTCTAGGATTTTTATGGTTTCAATTTTAACATTTAAGTCTTCAATCCATTTTGAATTTACTCTTGTGTATGTTATTGAGAAGGTGGTCAAGTTTCATTGTTTGCATTCATCTTTGCAATTTTCCCAACACATTTACTGAATAGATTGTCTTTACCCCATTGTATGTTTTTGCCTCCTTTATCAAATATTAATTAATCATATAGGTGTGAGTTTATTTCTACATCAAACTAAAATGTTTTTGCACAGCAAAGGAAACCATTGAATGAGACAATCTATTGAATGGGAGAAGATATTTACCAACCATACATCTGATAACAGGTTAATATCAAAAATTTACAAAGAACTCAAAAAACTTAATACCAGGAAAGCAATAATCCAATTAACTGAAAACCTGAATATAAACTTTTCCAAGACATATACATGGCCAATAAATATTATTAATTATCAGAAAAATGCAAATCAAAATCATAATGAGTTACCACCACACACCTGTTAGAATGGCTGTCATCAATAAATCAAAAAAGATGTATTGGCAAGGATGTGGAAAAAGGGGGAATCCTAGTGCACTGTTTGTTGCTGGGAATGCAGATTGGTGCAACCACTGGAAAACAGTGTGGAGGTTCCTCAAAAAATTAAAAATGGAATTGCATCATGACCCACCATTTTTACTTCTGGGAATATATTCAAAGAAACCCAAAACACTAATTCAAAAGTATATATGCACCCCTATATTCACTGCAGCATTATTTACAATAGCCAAAATTTGGAAGCATCCAAGTGACCATAAGTAGATGAGTAGATAAAAGAAAACTGTGGTGTATTTATACAATGGAATACTACTTGGCTATAAAAAGGAAGGACATCTTACCACTTGTGAGTGCATGGATTGACCTAGAGGATATTATTCTAAGTGAAATAAATTGGAAAAAGACAAATACCATATGGTTTCACTTATATGTGAAATCTAATGAACAAAATAAACATACAAGCAAGATAGAAACAGACTTATAGATACAGAGAAAGGACTGAGAGCTGTGAGAAGGGAGTGGGGTCAGGGGGCTGGGTGAAAAGGTGAAGGGATTAAGCAGTACAAGTTGGTATTACACAATAGCCATAGACATGCAGGTTGCAACATGGTGTATATAATCAATAATATTACAATAATGGGGTATGGGAACAGGTGGGCGCTTGGAGCTGCAGGAGGACCACTCTACAGTACATGGCTTTCCAGCCACTTTGCTGTATATCTGTAACTGATGCAAAATGATATGGAATGTAAACTGTGGTTGAAAAATTAATCTTTGCTAAAAAGAAAAAGAAAGAAAAGAAAAAATAGTTTTATTTATTTATTTTTAGAGAGAGTGGAAGTCAGGAAAGAGGTAGAGAAACATCAATGTGTGAGAGAAACTCAATGGGTTGCCTCTCAGCCTGCAACCCAGGCATGTGCCCTGACTGGGAATCAAACCAGCAACTCTTTGATTTGCAGGCCAGCTCTCAATCCACTGAACCACCCCAGCCAGGGTAGAAAAGGAAAAAAAAAACATTAAAAATACCAATGAAAACAAGTGTTAAGTTAAAACCAGATTTGTTTACACATGGAAGATAAAGAAAAATAATCTTAGTTGACAAAAAGATAACACATCAATACAAATTCCAGCCATCAGAGGCAATAAAATAAATAGCATTATCATAAACAAGATCCAATTTAGAAATACAGTGCCAAAATAATCCTCTACTTCCTGGCATTTGATGGGATGGACTATCCTATATTAGGTATATCCCTATGCATGCCTTATGCCAAGGCATGAATTTTATCTCTAGTGCTTAAAATACATTTAATACTTTATATTTCATAGATGATTTGGAATAAGGTCTGGATTAGGAAAAGAAATAGTAATATAGGGTATACATGATGTAACTCTAAACACAGTATTAGAATAAAATCTGAAAAATTGCAGGTAATCCAAAAAGACATCTTCTTAATTTAGAATCATGGTGTTACATAATACTGCATAAAATATTGTTAGAAATACTTCTAATGTTATTTTTATTAACAACATTACATGAGATCTTATTTAGTGTATTGTTAGTTTAATAATACTGTTCTCTCCAAGTCTGATGAAAGTTGCCTCATGTCTCCTCCATGACACATTTACTGTAGATCACACTGTTTTGGCAGTGATGGTCCTAGTGTGCTGGATCTCCCATTCTACACACTGAAGGATATTAAACACACCTGGCTTTGGCTCTAATAGATGTTGATTGCATTTCCAATTCCCAACCTTTGCTCAAGCTTCTAATTTTGCTTCTAAGAATTTCTAGAATATCTTTTAAAGGGTCCACTCTAAAAGGAAATGCTGTAGGTTCATGATTTATAATCACTGATGTGAGTTTTCTCTATTCCCCAGGTGTTTAGCAGGTAAAAGAGTTTAAAAATCAGTGGTGTGGAGTGTCGATGGGGCCAGAGTACTGCCAACTGTGAATATTAAAAGAGCAAAAAAAGTCCTTTGAATTAAGTTAAGCAGGACTAATCAAAGAGTTAGGAAGTGTATAATGGAATAATGTTTTATCATTTCAGTAATTTTTGTGTTTAAATGGGAAACCAGAAAATATAAGTAGAAGGAAATAAATTAACAAGCATGCCATTGTGGTAGACTGGAAGCAGAGGGAAACAAGTATTTTGAGATCCAGAGTTTCTTGTCATCATAAGGATAACTTCCAAATTAATATTTTGATTAATATTTTGAAATAGGCAAATTTCAAGATTTCTTGGATATATATACAGGAACACAGATCTTGAATATTTTATTTAAAGTGTTATCAGTAGGAGACCATATATCTATAATTATTGACATCAGATATAATATTAAAATATAGATTACATACCACAAACTGTTACCTAATGTACTCTGTCATTATAAAAATGTGTTGTGTTTCATATTTAATATTCAAACTTTATTTGTCTAGGATATTTTAACTCAATAAATAATGAATCAATATCCATCATAATTATATTTAACACTTACCCAATGTAGTTTTTTCAATCCTCTAAAATACTATGGACACCAATAAATTTATTTCATCTACCAAGATTTATGTTTGGCTCTTATCTCTTTAATTAAGTTAAATAATCTTCAAAGATAAAGAACAGAACAAATAGAACTAACTGATCTAAGATCAAAGTTAGAATCATAACTATTTTAAGGACTGTAAGTTTACATAGGCTAACTTCTTACTCAGGAAATTGAAATAAAATGTCATTTCCTAATGCCAAAATTTCCTCTTTATAAAAATTATGTGCCTACTTCTGCCCCTATGATCATCACATGTATGAGAAGGAAGCAATTGAAAAAACAAAAACAAAATAAAACAGAGTTTAGGAAGGGGAGTTGAAAAGATAGCCAACAACTAATAAGCCCACAATGAGGTCTATTAGTATTAAAAAAGAAATAAAAGATAAATAATTATTTTCCAAATACATATTTTAAAAACAATAGAATATGAATCAATATCAGATTAGGACACTCTGGAAAAAATTTTAAATGGTTCATCAAATTTTCAAAAAAGTGAATTAGGTACAATAGTTAATAGGTTTGTTGTACAATGTTAATAGTTAATAGGTTTGCACCTATTAACAATAGTTAATAGGTACAATAGTTAATAGGTTTGTTGTCACTTAAAAAAGTGAATTAAGTACAATAGTTAATAGGTTTGTACCTATTAGGTACAATAGTTAACAGGTTTGTTGTACCTATTAATTAGGTACAATAGTTAACAGGTACAATAGCTAATAGTTAATAGTTAATTAGGTACAATAGTTAATAGGTTTGGAATCAATACATCTCAAAAAACAGCAAAAAAGCTAACATGATTAAATGTAATGCATGCAATCGTACATCTCGCAGTCAAATTAGAAGTGAAGACAAAGGTGTGCAGTGCTACTAATCAATGACAAAAGATTGGAGAAAAATTCTGAGCTGGTATTTGGACCTTGCAAGAAAAAAGGCTGTAATTGTCAATGTTTGCACAGGGGCTGGTAGGTGGCAATGATGGTAGCATGCTATGTTTTTTAGTCCTGATTTTAAAAGTACAGGATATGTAAAACTTAGCTTAACAGTAAATAATACTGTTTAAAAAAAAACATACAAGCAAAAATAAGTACAACAGTAGAAATAATTGTAACCACAATCACAATGAAAGTTAACAGTCTGATGGGACTCACAAAATAAATAAAGTATTGACTTTCATTAATAGAAACATATCCTGAGAGTAAATTTTAATTGTTTTATTTGCATTTCAGCTGTTTAATTGTGTGCTCTATATTTTGAAGAAAATAGAGATATGATTGTAATAAATATCCTTTGTGAAATGGTTTTTGTCCTGGGAAAAGTAATTTGTTAGTGTGTTTATACTGAGAAAATGGAGGCTTGGAAGCTTCAACTATTATGAAGCAGAGGATGAGACTGACTTTGTATCCTTCCAGGGGCAGAACTAGTGCTAATGGATGAAAGTTAAAAATCAGAGTTTGAATTTGTTGTCATTATGCATTTGTTGAGAAACCATGATAGGCAAGGACAGAATATTTGATGAATACAGGAAGTCATCTGTTCCACAATAACATGTAATTTCTTGGAAGAAGTGAGGTCCCTGCTCCATTCAGTGGATAGTGTAAGCCCTTTTTCAGGGCAGTCCTCTACTAGATGGAAGTTGGCTTTTAAGGAAGCGTCCATCCGTAAAATTCATTTATTTTAAAGATGTATTTCTAAATATAAAATATATATTATATAATATGTAGATATTATATAAATATGACTATGATGAATGTGTATGAATTACTGTGATAATTTAGGTGTTTTAAAATAAAAAATATACATGGGAAATGGATTTAAATTTCACCAATAATCTTTTCTTAAATTATAGTTGACATACAACATGACATTAGTTTCAGGTGTGCAATGTAGCAACTCAACACTTATATACCTTGCAAAGTGACCACAACAGTAAGTCTAGTACCACCCATCACTGTACACAGTTGTTATGACATTATTGACTATATTCCCTGAGCTATATATTTTACCCTAATGACTTATTTTATAACTGGAAGTTTGTACTTCTAAATCCTCTTCCACTTTTTTATATAATCTTTTAAAATTGATTTTAGAGAGAGAGAAAGGGGGAGAGAAAGAGAAACAACAATTTGTTGTTTCTTTTATTTATGCATTCATTTGTTGATTTTTTTAAGTGTCCTAACTGGGGATCAAGCTCAGTGCAACCTTGGAGTATTGGAATGATGGCTATATCCAACTGAGCTACCCATCGAAGGCTCCCCTTTCCCTTTTTGGCCTCTCTCTCCATGCCCTTCCTCTCTGGCAACCATCAGTTTATTCTCTGTATCTAAGAGCTTGTTTCTGTTTTGCCATTTCCCCATTGTATATCCTTGCCTCCTTTGTTGTAGATCTCTATGATGCTGCAGACCTGACATCCCTATTCTTATGTTTATATGAAGTATTTGACCTTACTGTCAATGGATTCTATATATCATACCCATAACATACATATTTCTTGGCTCCATTTCTAAAAACACAATGAAGAATGAAATGGATATAATATTACAAAAATATTTTTAAATAGCCACTTTATAGTTTCTGGAAAAAAACTAAGCTTCTAGGGTTTTACTGCCCAAAAACACATGTGGAAAACAAAATTTAAGACAGCTTCACATAATAAATATCTGCATAGTCCGGGCAAAAGTGATTGTGGATTTATTTGGGAGTTTTTGGCCTGAAACACCATATCAATCCTCTTTCTCACTTAGACTGTCAAAATAGAATTTGTGGTTTATCTCCACAATGCCAGGCCACTTTTTTAGATAGCGACTATAAACTTCAATGAAATGTTGGCTAAACTGGTTGTTTGGCTAAAATTAACCCATATTGGAATAAAGCAATCAGCTCAATTCCACTTGAATTGTAATACAGGATCAATTCTTGTTAACAGAAAGATCATAAGATAGGATCAAAGCATCATTAAAATTGTATATTTAAAGTCATTTTTACTATTTTGCTAATTTTGGAATTCATATTATACATCTTAAACCAAAACAATTAAGAAAATTAATCTTTCCAGTCTGATTATAAATTGAATGTGCAATTGCCATATTTAGAACTGGAATTCATTTTTATCCAATTTGAGAACTATGTTTGTCTATATTTTATTTTATTCATTGATACCACTATGTTAGACAATAGAAATCAATTTCAGATAAGTCTTACTCCTGTCTTTGAGGACTTTATAGTTTTACACAACTGCTAATTTGGGGAAAATATATTTATGTAAAAGTGATCCATTGAACTTTACTTTTAAGATTTTTCACTTTAAAATTTTAATCATACTATCACCACCACTACCTGTAAAACATCCAACAATTATGTCATGGTTTGTTTCTTTCTCCAAAAGTATTATATATATAACACTTGTTATTTTCTATAGTTCAAGGGTTGGGAGGTGACATGGAACAAGTTGTATGTACATATTTTTCTATTGAGTTCATCTAAAGACAGTGACAAGATATGCAGATTTGCAAAATGCATGGAGTAGGATTGTCAACCAACAACATCCTCCCAGCCTTATGGGAATTAAATACTATAGTAGAAACACAGGTTCCATATACATTGTAATCCATCTCTACTACAAGAGCCAACTTGGAAAATGTTGGTATTTATTATGTTACCATGTTACCAACATTAATCTTTTGAGAGCTTTTTTTTTTTTTTTTTTGGTAAGAAAACTGCAGAGCTGAGAGGAACCTAGAGGGTATTAGTTATTGGTTTAAACTATGACAATGTCTTTTTGTATAGTTTTCTAACACTCTGGGATGCTTCCAAGTTCACTGGGTTGATTTTTAATTGACCTACAAATTTTATTAAACTTAATCATTAATTAAAATTTATTTTTTATTTTAAATGTAGTTCTTGCCTTTTATTTGCTAACATCTATATTTCCAAAAATATTATGTAAGGACTCTCAGACATTTATTTCTTTTCTGCCTTTTATTTCTACTAAGCATGAAGATTCCTTAAATCTTGGCTGATAGTTATAATAACTAAGACTCACTATACTCCAGATTTTCTAATATGATGTTAGGAAAGTAAACTTATCTTGCTATATTTCAGCTTCTTCATTTGTAAAAGGAAGATAATGATACCTGACCTGACCTTCATAATCTAAGTGTATTAGGGTAAGGTAAAAGAGAGATGAAACACTTTAATTTATGTAAATAAAAGCACTCCCATAAAATAAAATTTTCTTTAAAGTTTTTAAAAATCTATTGCCAAGTGGGAAACCTCTTGGAGCTCCAGATTACAAACAGCCTCCTTCTTGTATCATCTACTCATTTTTTTCCAAACCTCATTGAACAGTTTCACCTCTGACCTCTGGCTCTGTTCAACACTCAAAGCACTTAATTTTAAGAAAACAAATTATTTTCATTTTTTAAAAGAAAATATGTGAAACTGTAAAATTAAAAATATATAAATGGCCTAAAAATGGGTAATGTGGGAATTAAATTTTTTTTAAAAAGGCAGCCAGCCAGTGGACCATATTCTATATAATCATTTTGAATGCCTGACTAATGTTCTTTTGAATGGATGAACTACAATTTATTTAAAACACTTTCTAATGAGGGAACTAATTTTTTTTTTATTATTTGTTATAAGGAATGTAGTAGTAAGCATTTATGGGTAGATCTTTTCACATATTCTTATGTTCTTAGAATAAAATTCTAGAAATGTAATCCCTAGTTCAATTGGTAAACATTTTAAAGACTTTTCTGCTTCAGTTTATAACTATCAGCAAGGTATGAAAGTAGGATTTGTGGGCAAAAAGTTATATTATCAGTATATTAATTTGCATTTTTATTAAGTTGAAAATTTTGGGTATTTTTCCTACACATTGTTATATTATGGCCTTTGCTTGTTAATTCTTGAGGGGAAGACTTCTCAAAAAAGCAAAACAACAACAATGATTGTTAATTTCCTTTGCAGAACATTTGGTCTTATTTAAATGTCTATGGAGTCCTTGCTGCTGTAGCTCAGTGGATTGAATGCTGGACTGTGAACCAAAGGGTGGCCTGTTCATTTCCCAGGCAGGGCATATGCCTGGGTTGGAGGCCAGGTCCCCAGTAAGGGGCTCCCCAGAGGCAACCATACATTGATGTTTCTCTCCCTCTTCTTGTCCCTCCATTCCCTTCTTTATAAAAATAAATAAAATATTAAAAAATAAATAAGATAAAATGTCTATGGAGAAATCTGGTACAAAACAAAAATTCCTTGCTACTTGATCCTTTCCAAAATATCCATAGAGATATTTGGTCCATGCTGACCCATCTACCTAACTATGTGTGCCATGACAAGCTATGCTCTTAAGGCAAGAAGAGTTATTGTTGACAATACAGCTGCAACAAGTATTGATCCAATAAATCATGATAGCATTTTTATGTAGTAATCCTGTAAACCCAAAGTATAAATAAGTGATATGGGCTGCTTGAAACCTGGGACATTTTGTAAGCATGGCCTCTTTTTTTTTTTTTGTTTTAGATTTTATTTATTTACTTTTAGAGAGAGGGGAAAGGAGGAAGAAAGAGAGGAAGAGAAACATTGATTGGTTGTCTCTCATGGCTGCCCTGACTGGGGACTGAACCCAAACACAGGCATGTGCCCTGACTGGGAAACTAGTAGAACAACACCCAACCGATGGAGACATACCAGTCAGGGCAAAACATGGATGTTTTTGATGGGACCAAATATCAAAGACCATTTGGTGTGACCAAATGACTCCATGGATGTTTTGGACAGGATTAAAATGTTCACTAATTATTTATTTTTTCTTGCATGTAAACACCAAAAAGAAAAAGACCAAGTAGATCTGTGGAAGGTATATTATTTTTTTTCTCTTGTGATGAAAATTTTGCCCTGGTTATTATTCCTGGAATACAGGATTATGACTTGTGTTCACAATAGATGTAGTGGTTCTACTTGCCTATGAAGTTTCATGTTTCTGACAGATTGAAATTTGACTTCCTTCTGAGAGATTGGAAAGCAATACCCCTTCCTCCTTGAAGCCTTGTTCAAATTCCCCAACTTTATGGGTCTCATCTTTCATATCTCTAAAATATCCAGGTGTTGAAAGGTAAGTAGGACAAGGTTAAATTAATTTCCATGATCTTTAGATTGTAAGTTCCAAAGGGGCTGAGATCACATTTATTTTCATGCATTCATTCAACAATGAAATTAAACACTATGTACCAACTACTGTGCAAGGTGCTAGGGGCACCAGATGGATGGATGGATGGATGGATAAGGAAGCAAGGAAAGAAGGGAAGGAAGGAAGGAAGGAGTCCTTGAGTGTTAGTAACTATAATTATGGTGAAATTATATTAAAATTAGAAATTGAATAAAAATATCCTCTTATTAACACACTGGAAATCACATCAAACAACCAATGACCACTCTCTCTAAGCAGGCCATTCCTGAACCAAGCAACTAGGTGGCTCTCTGTATTGTGTAAAGGTTTCCAAAGGTTCTTATACCATTGTCAACTCATACTTAAAGCTGACAATTTTTCCTAACATATGGCATGTCTTTTAGATTGTTTCATTTGTTTAGTGATATTTAATATTCAGTTTCTTTCCTCTTGCCATGCTTCTCTATTGGTAAACTGTAGTAGGCTGAATAATGGCCCCCAAAGATATCAGTTTCTATGATCTGGAACCTATAATTTTGTTATTTGAAAAAAAAAGGTCTTTGAAGATGTGATTAAATTGAGGATCTTCAGATGGAGAGATTATCCTGGATTAATTGTAAGGGCCATAAAGTCAAGTATCTTTACAAGAGGGAGGCAGAAAGGGATTTGATGCATACATACAAAATAGAAGTCATCGGGAAAACAAAGGCAAAGATTGGCATAACATGGCCACAAGTCAAGGAAGGCTGGCAGTCACCAAAAGCTGGAAGGGGTAAGGCACAGCTTTCCCACCAAAGCCTCTGGAGGGAGTACTACTTGGCTGAAATTTGGTCTGGAATCCAGAATATTGAGGAAATAGATTTGTGTTATTTTAAGCCACCCAGTCTGTGGTAATTTGTTACAGCAAGCATAGCAAACTAATGTGTAAACTATATTGTCCTGCCTCACTGATTTTGGACTTTGCTATGTAACCTGCTTTGGCCAATGGGATATGAACAAATAGTGTAGATTTCATGTTCAAGCAAATGCTTTAAATGCATGCTTTAGCAGTCCATCTTGCCCCTGCCCTCCTTCATTAATGTATCTCATATAGGAGATATACCTTCAGCCTAGGTTCCAGAAGAAGAAACACCCAGACTCCAGCCCAACAAAGCAGTTAAGCAGAGTCAAACCCAACCAAGTGAAGCTAAGCTTAGTCGAGCCCGATATTGCAGCCAACCTCCAGTCTGCATGTTGTGTGAGCAAAAAATAAATGTTGTCACAAATCACTGAGATTTGGGGGGTTTTATTGTTCAAGCCAAAGGTGAATGCTAATGTATACAGAGAGCCACTGATGAATATTTTATCCATTCTTATTACCTTTTTCCTTTTCATTTTGAACTATTATTATTTATTCTCTTTACTTTTAATTACAGAAAGGTATTTCTTCTACTTACATTTTATATTAAAATTCTCTAGGAAGATGAATATTCAGTATTCTCAGGATAAGCCCTTAGGTGGTGAAGAGGATTTATAATCATTTCTTAGTCTGTCTTTCTTTATCATAACTGAGGTCAACTTTTTCAGTGTTTCCTAATTTAAACAGTGTTCTATTATTCTGATATTTTGAGAAGGTAATATCCTTTTGGAAATGTGAAAACTCTTCTATCAAATTTATGATCATAATCAGCTCAGTTCATGTTCAAGGATATCTTAAAGACATTAGATGAAGCATGGCTTTACTCCACATCATTTACTCTTGTCCCTTCATTTTTTGTCTAATCTCTATTTTTCTCTTTCAGATCTCTACATTCACCATTTTGCTACTTTCTAATGTCTATTTTCTTGTCAAAAAATGCATTTTTATTCCTGAGGTTGATTCCAAGTACACAATTCTATTTTTACTGCTAAATTTCCACAGTAAAACCATTCATCTTTTGTTGATGAAAGTGACTTGAGAAATATCTTACTTTTATTTAATTAATTTCTATTGCTTATATATCAGTTGTGGCATCTTTAACAGAGGAATTTTGGGTAACTGAGGGTAATTATTTTAAAAAATGATCACAGTGGTTTATCGACTGTTTACAGAATGAAACCAGGGCAGACCAGTTTCAGAAATCTGGACAAGGTATCAGGGATACCACACAGGGTTGTGCAGCTCATCTTCTATACAAGAGCACCCAGCCCAAAGGGTAAAGGATACCTGAAATTCAGGCCACCTGCCACTTACCAAGCTCTAAAAAAAATGCGGGCTCACCATGAAGTAGCACCCGTGTGGTGGGAGAAGGGGTATACTTTTCTATTTGGCATCTCTGCAGTCACCAAGATGTGCCTCTGTGACTTGCATCCACCTACCTGGAAGAGGCACCAGAGAGAGCAGTTAAGAAGCAAGGCTCGGTAAGCCAGGTCAGACACACTTACTTCCATGAGTTAGAATGTACAAAATTAGCCCTGTTGAATTGGTTAGTTGGCTCAGAATAGCTGGTATTTGACTTGTTCATTACATTTTCTGCCAGATCCTGGTGTTCTGCACTCACAGGCATTCATTATAGAGTGATTCAGTCAGAACCCGTTGAGTCTCGGGTCAAACTGAGGCGGAAACTATAATTCGAGGGTAATCTCTGGTGATGTCTGTTTTTCGGGTCCTGCTGCTTACCATGGTCTTCTATTAAGGAAGCATTGTTTTTCTGGTCAGAGATTCCCTTATAGTGTCCCTCTTTGCTGACCTAGGCTTAGCCTCAGGGACTATTTTTGAAATTCCCGAAGCTAGAGCCCTTAGAGACTACCCTGCTCCGTCCCTCTCAAGCACCTTCTTTAAGAGCGGCTGAGCCAATCCACGACCGTTTCATTAACCACCAGGGATCAGGTTAGTCTCTTTCCTTGCTGAAAGTCAAATGGCCTGCAAGGACTGCAAGGGTGATCCAACAATCCAGCCTCTTAGATGACCCAACTCAGAGACCTGGGAAGCATTACTGTAAGGGGTTATCCCATCATTTAGTCACAAACAAAATTTCCACCTAAGCCAGGAAAGCCCAGAACTCAAGTACATGGAATCTAGTGTAACAATGTCATTTTTATTTTCCTTGCTAATATGAAAAAATTCAATCATATTTACTACATTAATAATAATAATAATAATAGCATTATGTCCCATTAATTAACAAAACTGCTAAAGAATAGAAGAATAAAAAAATTATTTTTGAAATAGACTTTGGTAATGATGTGTGTGTGAGAGAATGGATGTTTGGATTTGGAAAACCTGTGTCTATAATTGGGATTTAGAATTTTTTGAGAGTCTGCCAAACAAATAAACCCAGTTCTGTGACACAACTCAGCATACGTTCCAAATTAAATTTAAAAGCAAGAACATGATAATATTCTAGGCATGTTAATAAAAATCATTAGCTTCCTTTGAATTCTGTTGCAATGCTAAGCCTCAGCAATTTAAAACTTTTCAGTTTTGCATTGTGGAAGCTTGAAGTGTTTTCATAAGTTTCTAGGGATAGGAGGGTGGCTAAATTTAAGAAATTTCTTAGAGTACCCATATTAAATTTCACTAGAATATGTGTCATATTTATCACTGGTTTTTGCTAAATTCAATAATGCGTTCACTGAGTAAAACCAGTGATTTAACCTTGAGTCAGTGGGGAGCCAGGCTGGGAGTGGCCAGGTGCTGAATATTAATAGATCACTTGGGAGCTGATGGTGGATACAGGTGGTCAGGATGGGTTTCAACAGCAGCAAGTGCAAGGCAATTGAACAAGAAAAGCATACTGGGGTGTCAGGAAAACCCTCACCTCAGTGGCAGGCTGGGGCTTGGTGGATGCGGCAACGGTAATGGAGAGAAGGCTCAGATGGTAGCAGGCTTTAGCAAAAAGTTTCAGAAGTCCAGACAAAATGTTCCTATTACTGATAGAAGTTAACATAGCCATAATTTATCTTACTATCTTCAAGGCATTCTGAAATTATTAAAAGCCAATAAGGTTTGTGTGATTATTACCATTTTATAGATGAGGAAATTGAGATTCACACAAGTAAAGCAACTTGCTTTACACAGGTAGTCAGAAGGTGTTTGCACTTCTAACTTGGGCTGATCCCTTGGAATACAGTGGGTGAAAGATGCAAAGGGACTAGGACAGTGGGCATGAAATCAACTAAGGAATTCAAATATAAAGGTATAAGGTGGGGTGTGGTTTCCACAAAATAGAGAGGGACAAATGTTATAAACTACAAGCTTTTTTTTTCCTGTTAAACATCTCAGGTTATTTTTCTAGCCAATCAGCCTCATTGGTCCTTTGTCCCCTGAGAAAATTTGTTATATAAAGTTCACATCTTTCCCATTGTTGTATTCTTTCAGGGTACAAATATGAATAAGACTGGCTTAATTTCTGCCTTTAGGGAAGTCCTTTTCTGGCAGGGCACCCCACACTAAGTGCAGAGAAAGGTTCTCCTCAGCTTTTCTCTCCTCTCTCTCTTTCGTCCAGCAGGCTATGCTACTTTCAAACAAGCAGGCAGGCTCCTTCCATTTTAGTCTTACTGTTAGAGAAACAGATGCAAGAGCAATTATGGCTAAGCTACCTACCCTGTGGAGTTCTAAAAGTCTGTATGTTCCATGTGTATAGTTTAATAAGGTATGTGTGAGCATCCTATACTCTATTCTTACTCCTGAGTGGGGTGCATCAAACAGCATGTCTCCTTAACCAACTTTTAGTAAGGGCTGCCGCAGCCTCTGCCCACTCACTGCACTGAAAGTACAAATCCAGGTGTCAGAGAGGAGTTAGCCTCACAGCACCATGACATCACTGAGAGCCTCAGCCCAGGGCCAGTGGGGATTAGCTCATCCTCCACGCCCACTCCGTTAAATGACCCACCACACATTTCCTCACTCCACCTGGACGGCTGGAGAGGCATCTGTCCTTATTCATTTTTCCCCTGTGATTGGCCTGAGGTGGGACTGAAACTGCAGGTGGAATTCAAGTGTCCCCAGGTGCAAGGGCTGGAGAGCTGGAGGGCAGGGAGCCAGGTAGGTCATTACAGTAATGATCCCACAGTTTTCCGGTATGGTCTTAATTGCTACAGATTTCCTTCCAAATTAATGTATGGAGAAGTTTTTTTTAATATGAATTTTTATAACAGTGTACATGGTTAAATGTAACATTTTATAGAAAGAACATTTTAAGGTGATTCCTGTTTCACATGAGCGTAATGACAGTATAATTTCATCCTCTTTTTTCTTGAGTTTTTTAAACCATTGCATAACCAACTCAGTCAAATAACATCTCTCAGGTGTTGTCTCCTATTTGAACACCTACTTTTTTTTCACATTTTTTTGTTGTTGTTCAATACAGTTGTCTCCATTCCTCCTCAAAACTTTCCCCACCCCAGTCCCTACTTTCATTCACCTACTTTTCTTTATGATGTTGTCATAGATCAGAAGGTTATTTTTCTTTACATTTCTAAAAGTACTTAGTTATTTAGAAATCTTTCAAAATAAGCATTTTTAAACCCTGATTGATTAGATTGTTCAATGCTAGGAATAGCTTAAGAAAATTTTTTTTCAAAATATTGCATTTTAATAGCATCATGAACTGCAAATTTCCAAAACATTATTCTACGGTATGGCTTGTATTTTGTCTCTGGATAAATAACAAAGGAGACTGATATTTATATATGCTTATTTGTGCTACCTTCGTTGTATTTGTAGAATACAAATTAGAATTTTCAGAACATGCTGGTATTATATAGTATGTCAATGGCAAATAATGAAAAGATTTACTTTTTAAAATAATTTATTTAGCTTGCTCTCACATGTTTTATATCATTTAAGCCTTATAATCACTGAGCTTCAGCTGGGTAAAATGACATATGAGAATAAATAGCTGGCAAATATCACAATTGGAGTTCAAAAGCGTATCTTCTGAGTCTGTGCCTATTATTTATTTCAGCATAAGCATTTTTAAAGCTACCTACTGACAAGTACTCCAATTCAAAATGACTAACATGATTTCTCTCGGATAAAGCAGAAGGGAGTGGGGAGGGATGTAGGAGAAAAGAATGGGTATCCCATAGGATGGAAACCCCGATCATGGCGTTAGCTTCTTGATGATGATGTTCACATGACTTGTGATGCTTTGAAGTTACCAGGACACTATGCTTTCTGCTTCTCTGACTGGGGTAAATCATCTTCTTTCAGATTCTTCTAGGTGCCAGGGGACAAGCAATGCCATAGGATATAAATTAATAAAGGACACAAATAGGTGATGTATCAAAAAAGATATATTATGGCTTTTAAATTTATCAAATGATATACAAATTGTAGCAATAATGAAGTGTCATTGTTCAGGTTGGGAAAGCTAAAATTTTTCTAATGCAATATTGGCAATAATGTAAGGAAATCATGAACGTAATTTGACATATCTTTAAAAAATTGGCAATTATTAATCGGAACATTGAGAACACTTAGTATTTGAATTTTACTTCTGGGAATTTATCCCATAATATATGAACATATGCAAAATGACATAAATAGGGGAAATATTTACAACAATCACAGAATATTTTTCTGAATATGGGACTAAAATAATTTATGGAACATCTGCACAATGGAATAATATTACAAATATATATACACACACATATATACATATGTATCTACCACATAGGAGAGTGTGTGTATGTATGTATATATACATATATATGCATATGAGCATGTGTATATGTACAGGTACATATGTACATATGTGCATGTGCATATATATACACACATACACACACTCTCCTATGTAGTAGATATTCATGTGCTGCTAATGATGTATTTTGGGGATTTTTAAATGAAAAACAAAACTGTGAAAAATAGTGTTTTAGCACATAGATTCATAGAATACTCTGGAAGCATATATAAGAATCTTTTAAAATATCATTGCCAAGAAACTGGGAAGGATACCAAAAGTCAGTGGTAATGGAGATATTTACATTACATTCTTTGTCTTCTTTCCTTTTTTTCTGTGTGATCACAGGTGATGTCCCTCAATGTGATGGATGTTATTCCAGTGATTAGGTTGTATCATATGGTAAAGGTAAAGGGGTTTACAGATGTAATCGAAGCCCCTAATCAGTTGACTAAGTTAATCAAATATGAGATTTTTAGGTGAGCCTGGCCTAATCAAGTGTGCCCTTTAAAAAAGGATTTGGGGTCATAAAGATATTCTGCTGGCCTCGAGGGGCCTCTGTGAACAGAACTTGAGCACAGCCGTTATCTGCTGAGAGTGATCCCTAGTGGACACCTGGATCGCACCACTGTGGCACAGATGAGAGGACCCAGTTTAGTGCTGGACTCTTGGACCATGGAAATTATGAGAAAATACATTGGTGTGGTTTTCATTCACTAAGTCTCTGGTAATTTTTAATGAAATTATAAACAATGAATACAATTGAGTACTTACCATGCACCAAGCAAGTAGGTTTAAGCATGACGTGGTAAAGAAATTTTTCTCTTATTGCCAAGGAGTAAGGAGCATTGAAATCCATAAACTAAATTCTCACAATACAGCACCTGTGCGTGGGGATATAGTGGGGACCACAGCATGTGCCAAACTGGAGAGTGGACAGTGAGGGAGCAACCTTGTCCTGACTATTACCATACAGATTGGTTAATTTTAACCTCTCCGAAAACATTTGTATTTATGCCGTCAGCTTAGCTGTTACTGTAGAAGACACCGTCCCTTGAGGGGGCCAGTTTTGATGGACAGGCAGCAAAAGGGATGGGAGTCAGACTTACCGCCAGAGCAGTCATGGCCTGGAAAAATCAATAAGGGACAGAGTAAGTGATAGCAGCTGTGAAAAAGTAAAACTAAAACTGAAGCCACAGAACCATGGTTCTAAAACTTATGTCTCAGTCACCTGCTACACTTTAAAAATCATAGTTTTTCAACTCAAGACAATCCCAGTCAATATGAGTGAGAAGATCTAGAATGAGGCACAGAAATTAACATTTTTAACAGGAACATTAGGTGATTCTGATGCAGGGGTCTAGGGACCACAATATGAGCAGCACTCTATCAGAGCTATGAAACTTATCCATTGGTCATAACCTATCAAAGGGACATGTACCCAGATAGACTGATATAAAGAAAAGGAGACCTGGCTGGTGTGGCTCAGTGGACTGAGTTCCAGCCTGCAAACCACAAGGTCACCAGTTCCATTCTGTCAGGGCACATGCCTGCATTGCAGGCCCGGTTCCCAGTTGGTGGCACATGACAGGCAACCACATATTGATGTTTCTCACCCTCTCTTTCTTCCTCTCTTCCCCTCTCTATAAAAGTAAATAAAGATATATATTTTTTTAAAAAGGATATAAGTCTAGGGTGCTTTGGAAAAGGAGACTCTGGGGAGTTCAGTCTTTTGAATAAGAGAATTATCCTCTCTAAACTAAAGGAATTTTATTTGGAATTTATATATATATAAAAATATTCTTCTCCCTTGCATTAAATAAAGGTGTTGTGAATAATAAAATGTAATGGTGTAGCCCTGGCTGGTGTGGCTCAGTGCATTGAGTGCCAGTCTGCAAACCAAACCAGATTGAGCAGGTTGCTGGTCCGATTCCCAGTCTAGGGCACATGCTTGGGCACATCCGCAGTAAGAGGTGTGTGAAAGGCAACCGCACATTGATGTTTCTCTCCTACTCTTTCTCCCTCCCTTCCCCTCTCTAAAAATAAATAAATAAAATCTTTTTTTAAGAAAATGTAATGATGTATATGCAGAGTTTTGAAGGGAAAGGTTTTTTTTTTTTTTGATCAATGAAAGATGTTATAATAACATTTTAATGTTATGTAGTATTATAAAACTACCTTAAAATGTTATCTTTCTCCATATGGCTTTGACATTTCATGGTTAAATAACACCTTTGTGCACATAGAACCATTATTTATCCCTATCAACAAGAATAATTTGCTTATCATTTGTATGAAGATGAGTACGGGAACTCTGTGAGTCAAAATAAATTGATTAATTGAAACATTTATTTATTTTTATTCTTTGTTCATACGCAGCTGGTAAGAACATAATATGTGCCAAGCACACAAAGGGATGTCTTAGCTTTGTCAGCAAAGTATTGCAATGCTATGTATGTATGTTTAGAAAACATATGCATAAACCTTAAAGGCACAAAAGAAATGTGAATTCTAAGAGGTGGGAATTGAAGGAAATCCTCATAGAGGAAGAGAGTATTAGCAGAGGTAAGTTACGCATTAGCAAAGACATGCCTCTTAAAAACTCTGGGAATTTGTTTCAATTAAAATGCTTTTGATGACAAAGAACAGAAGACCCATCTAACATTGTCTTAAATAATGTGAAAATTGTCATCCCTTATGATAAGATTGGAGGCAGTCAGTCCAGATTTAATTCAGTGGCTCTGAGGATATCACCAAAGAGCCAAGTTTCTCTTTTGACCTTGAGTTCTTCTCCTAAAAGTATTTAGAATATCACACCTCACAAGTATCAACCAAGAGTAGAAACAGGGAAATTCCTGTCTTGCCTCTTTGCAAGACTGTCTCCTATGGATCAGAGGGTCACATACTTATGCTAAAAGTGATCTCTGGCAAGAGGATAGGCTATGAGAGAATAAAACAATGTATAGGGGTTAGATTTACCATGGCCATCTCTGGGAGCTGTTAAGGGGCCCAGTGCCCTTTGCTCAACTCTAAGTATTCAAATGGTGTGTGAAGGAAGAGAGAGAAAAGAAAGGAAGGAGGAAGGAAGGAAGGAAGGAAGGAAGGAAGGAAGGAAGGAAGGAAGGAAGGAAGGAAAGAAGGAAGGAAGGAAGGAAGGAAAAAGAGGGAGGTAAGGAAGGAAGGAAGGAAGGAAAAAGGAAAATTAGATGTTTATTTTGCAAGGGAAAAGAGACTGTGGATAACTCTTAGAGTCAAACAGAAATTTCAGACAATGTATGAATGAATGGAACCACTAGCAAGTATGTACATTTGGAAAACTGCAACTAATTCAATATAACTGGCTCATGTTGACCAAGCCCAGCTTGACAGGGCATGGATCAGGGAATCTCACATTTATCCTAAAGCAAACAGGGAACTAGGAAATAACATGCTAAAACTTGTGATCTAGAAGATCACTCTGGAAAGCAGACCAACAGGAGAACAGTATGAAATGAAGTTCAGGTGAAGGGTTATGCCCTAAAGTATTGTCAATCTATGTAGAGAAAAAAATGTATGGTTCCAGAGCTACTTGAGAGATAAAATTAGCAGAATTTAGTTACCCATTACATGCTGAGAGGAATGATAGTTAAGTCCAACCTCAAGTACTGTTGAGCCCCTTTGTTTTATCTACTTGTATGTTAAAAATGTACAGTAAGAGGTAAAAACAAAATATCCCTATCTAGAACTGACAAAACACTGATTTAATTAGGTGAAATTGTTTCAAAGATGATAATGGATAAATGTATCTAATATTTGTGGCATAATCACACATTTCTAAAATTTACCATTTATAAAGATAATGTTAAAATATTTTAAAACTATTGATTCTTTGTTGAGCATCCTAACTTTAATGTCTTTGACCAGAAATATTTTAGTTATTCTCAGCCTTAAAAAAAATCAAGTCCAAAAAAAGAGAAAGAACTTGGACATGGACAACAGTGTAGTACTTGTGGGTGTGAGTGGGGGTGGAATAAAGTATGGGGGGAAATGGTGATGGAAATGTAAACTAATCAATTAAATGTAGCCCCTGTTATAGAAAAACACAATTTTAAAATATGCATTCTAGTTAATTTTTTTTGATATTTTTTCAAGATAGATTTGCATTATTAACAATTATTTTTCTAGAAAATGCTAAATACAATAGAATACCATTTTCTTCGTAATTGCTTGTCTTTATATTTTGGAAGAAATTATTTGATGCTGAAAATAATTTGTGTTGTTCACTGGGGACCCATCAAGTCTTTAGGGAGCCCAGTCCCTCTTAATGGGAATAGCCTCGTACTTGGAATTTAACTAGCACCAGTAGGAGTGAAGCTGTAAGCTGTGTATTTCTTACAGGGCTTTCTGTGGGTGAAGCAAAGTAATCTGTTCAAGTATTAGGCTCACGACCTTTGACTCACTGGTGCAAGCTCCAGCCAACTAGCCTAGTACCTGAAATGAAGGCAGAATGGAGAATTCCTCCATCAATGTCTGCTTTATAGCTTATCTAGCAGAAAATACACTCCCTGTGAGAGACCACTTAAGTCGCAGGAACTATATTCTATGAAAATCTGCCTTTCTAAGTTCTTAGAACTAAAAATCCTTTCCACAATCAAGGCATTCAAACAAGACCCACAAGTAGAAATCCAGTCATTCATCAGGGCAATTATCTACAGCTAATTCCTGTAAGTTTTTTAACTTGATACATTGCTCTGGCTTTTATTCCCTCCTCCTGAAACATTTAAGAAAATGGCCTCCTTTTCATTCATTATTTCCTGGGTTTTTTAAGAAGTTCAGGTATTATGTAAACATCACAGCAACTATTTAGATTACTCAAAACATATTTCCATAACAGATTCACTGATTCAGTACTCACTGAGGTTATTGAAAGTGAATATTTTGCAGGGAAGTTTCTCTATAACAGCTCTACAGTTTTTACAGACTTCACTCCCCACAACCAACAGCACATTTGTGAAACATGTTTTGAAACCTCATGTACCTACTAGAAGCTAGTTAAAAGAGTGAAACCATAGATAATAGCTATGGTTTAGAAACCATAGCTATTAGAAAAGTTTAGAAACAGGAGAAGATCTTTGTATTAAATATTGAAATGTAACGCTTCTGTATTTTGATCTAAAAGTTTGCTATAAAGTCAGTCCTGGAGACCAAGGCAACAGCTGAGTTATCTTACATGTTTATAGTTACCTTGTACAACACTGTGTATCAAACAGTTCCTGAGATTGCTGAGAAGCTGACATGACCCCCCCAAAAAAAGAACCCATAATGCCTTTACCATCAAAAAACATTTTAAAGAAATTTTTTTCTGAAATAAAGGCCCAAATTGCATCAACTTATTGGAAACATCTGATTTTGTACACTCTACATTAGTTATTTTGACTTTTCTAACAAAATTTAACCCATTTCCACACCTTTGGATTAGACTATTATGCTGATTGTAATAATATCTACATATATTAATCTTAAATTTTACCCTCCAATATGCTACCAAACAACATTTAATGAATAAAATGAAATTATTTTCATGGCTTTGCTATTTCTTATGCTATAATAAAGGAATACTTTTCCCAGTTTAATGAAAAAGAAACTTGGAAGTCAACATTAGTACATAGCTTTATAGGATACAGTCTTATATTTTATAGTAATATAAATAGTTTAAAAATCATGAAAGTGTATAAACATTACTTTGGAACTAAAACATTTTACACTTTCTACTCTTGATCTGCTTTGATTATACCATTCCTAGAATCATTTTTATTTTGCCAGAATTAGCCTTTCACTTTTACAATTAGATAAATTCTCTCTTCTCTAAAAGATTTGATTCTGGCTTCAGAGGGACAGATTTTTTAATATAATCCCAGACATGAAAACACATGTAATATATAATATTGCCTTAAAGATTATACAACTTCTACCCTCTCTTAGGAAAACACGAAGGAGAAAGAGAGGTGTTTGTTGTCATGATAGTGTCAGATGGAGTCATCAGAGGCTGTGCGCTATCATTGACTTCATTAAAGGAGATTAAGTTCCCTGGGTTTTTTTTCTACATCTATAAATGGGGAAGGCAATTCTTACCTTAAGATCTGATAGGTGTGCAAAAGGGGTACGAAGAACTTTATACAAAATAGGGTATCAGAGTACTTGGTACATGTTATGACATGGTAACTCTATTCATGTGCATGGTCAACACAGGAAAATTATTACTCAAATCTATTCAGCTGTAATGTTTAGATAGTTGGATACTCACAAGGGTAATTATATTATTGTTTAATCTTTAAACAGGACTGTGCATCTAGAGATTATATAAACAATATTAACCATTGCTTTTATACAATGACAAGAGGGTCTGAAGCACCCAGGTTTGTGAAAGACCTCTCTTGTCTTTTGAGCTAATTGCCATGTCCAAGTGCTGTTTATGCAGAGAGAAATCCTCCACATCAGGAGCTAGAATTCACAGAAGGCTTGAAGTTACAGGGAATCACATATTCAGAAAAGATGGTGTGGCCTTGGAGACTAAGCTTTAAATACAGTTTTTAAAGGATACGAACAATGGTGTTTGGAAACTTTCTGCACTTTTAGGGGATAGGAAAATCATGAAAATAAATCATTCTCTTAAGCAAGTTTTGACAGTATGTATAGTTAATATACATCAGAACTATGGAGGGCATTTTACTAAGAATAAAAAATAAAAACAGGCAACATGCTTTTCTCTCTGAGTGCTGATCTCACTTCACTTTCACCTGGACAGGAGAGCTTAGTCATTGTCACTTGCAAGAATGTGGTTTCATAACACAGACATAGTATTGACTGAAAGAAACTAGACAAAAAGGAGTGTAGACTATCTGGTGTTGCTTACATGGAGTCAAGAGCCAACAAAACTAATCTCAGTGATTGAATTCAGAAGAGTGGTTATTTTTGTGGAGAGGAGTGGAGGACCATAAAAGAGCCTTCTAGGGACTGGAAGTGTGGTGGTTACACAGGTGTGCACATAAATAAAAACTCACCAAGCTATAGAATTAAGATCTATGCACTTTAGTGTTGTATATTTTATACATTAAAAGTTTAAAAACATGTCTTACAGGGCTTGCAGTATCCTTTACAATGTGATAAGACTTCTGTGATCACAGAAGGATTTTTATTCCTGATTGTATTTTTTGAGTGTATATATAAATGTGATTCTTTCCTCCATAGAATAAAAAATAATTGAGGTGTTTGAAAAAATTAGCACACAATACTGTATAGATAGTAGTTTATTAATAAGATATTTTCTTATGAAGATAGATTTTGTACCACTTTTTCTTATCTTTCTTACCTTAGTTTTATTTTTCTACCTAAAAGAATTTATTTATTAACTAGAATTCTTATTCTGTGAGCAGAAAGACAAGTAGAATTAGCAATCAGTACTTGTGTTACATTCTAGAGCAGTGTCGTCCTGTGAAACTTTCTGTGATGATAGAAATAGTCTATGTCCATGCTGTCCAACACAGCGTACACTAGCCACATGTGGCTATTAGTACTTGAAATGTGGTTAGTGTGACAGTGAACTTAATTTTAAAACCTTAATTAATTTTAATTAATTCACATTTAAATAGCCAAATATAACTAGTGGTTACCATGTTGGAAAACTTAATTCTTGAGCTTAAAAGATACTTTCATACATTTTCTATTTTAGAACAAACCTACACAAATTGTGTAGCATTTACAAATGTTAAAACTAAAGCCAAGGGTGGCAAACAGATTTGAGAAAGACCCCACAGGCATCAAGAAGCAGCATTGAAATTGTAATTTTTTCATAATATACCTTACAGCATCTCTGGCTACTTATGGTCTCTATCACCTCCTTTCCTACCACTTAGTTACCCTCTGGGGGAATAAGTGCACTAAAAATCAGCAAAATTCTGTTTTTCCTCTGTGGACTTTCCTCATATGGCTAATTACTTGACATCAGGAAATATATTTGTAATATTTAACCTTCATGCATACAATATGTCATGGGGAAATATAGACAATTATAACCCCCTGTGATGAGTCAAAATATGAACTGTTTCTTTAGCAGTAGGTGAGTCAGACATAAATAATCTTAAAGTCATGACACCATACTCACCAAAAAACCCATTATTTAATTCAAAATTACTCTGAACCTTCTACCTCACCTGTAAGTACTGGCTTACATGTAAGCTTATTCCCGAAATGCCTGTGCATGATGCTTTTTCCGATTGTCTAGCAAACGTGATCTCTAATTCCTTTTTATACCACTTTCAAAATTGTGTCTCTTTCTACTTTGTATGATTTTTTAAATTTTATATATACTGTACTTCTTTTCTATGAGATGTGTAATATTTTAAGATAGGAATGGAATCTTATTTTTTGTATTCCTCTTTAAAGTCCTTAGCATAGTGCATTGCACACAAAATAATTCAGTAAATATCTGAAAAACCTATCAGCATGTTTCGGTAGTAAGCATTCTAGTGAAGAGATGCATGACTAAAGAAATATATTATTATACAGGACTTCTCAGGAGTATCAATATTAAAGCTTAGCAAACCATTTTAAATTTGTCCAGAAAATGTATATTCAAGCAAATTAAAATTTTTCACCTCTTCAAGACATGTCTGCTTAATTAAACTCAATTACCTCTGTTTTCTTAGTATAATGCTGTCTTGACAAGGGATTATTTTAGACTAAAATAACCCAAAAACCTTTTTTTGGTGGTTACATTCTGCAACTTTATTTTTATTTCCACAAAAAGTAAAAAGAAAAACCTTGTAGGTTTCATTTATTTTGTATTAATATTATATTATCTCAGATCTTTACTTTTTGTTAGTGGGTTTTACTAACTGAATGTCACTGCATTTTGTAAGAAATTCCCATCATCGATTCCTTTGAAATAAAACAAGTCCATATGCCATAAGAATGACATTAATTCCATCAACACTGTAAAATGAAATGTGGTTACTGTGAACTACATAACACATGTTAACAGTAGTAGAAAACATCATATTTAATATTACATAGAAAAAAGACAGTAATTTGTCATCTCCAAACTTCAAATGCTTTAATGGCTCTTAGATTGAATCATAGCCCTCTCCAGATGTCTCACAAACTTCATGTCACTAGAATGCCATCCATCTCTAATGTCACACTGTTTTTTTCTTGGTTGAACATTGCAAGTGTCGAATTGTTCTTTCAGCTTCTTAGAAGGGCTTCTCTCAGGACTTAGCATGGTTAGCTTCTTGTCTCACTTTGCATATCACTTTTCTAGAAAGACAGTTCTTGACCAGCCAGCCTAAAGCAGAATTGACACTGACCCCTATTCTCCCCACACCCACTTCTTTGTAATGCATCAGACATTTATCTGGTTTCATTTACAGTGTTTTGGGATGAGTAACAGCAATTCAGAATTGTGTTGATTTACACGACAGTGATCACCGGCTGATGTAACTGAACAACCAGAGGCAGGTGGAAGTCAGCATCATTTCACAGTGCCTTGTTCTGTTTTGCGGGGATTCTCAGTCGCACAGGGATATGGCAGCAGCTGTAGGCATCCCAGCCAAAGGAAGAAAGAGCCATATTTTTCCCCTTCTCTTAAGAGTGAGCCTTTTTCCCTATAGGATTAGAATAATGTTTTTTCTCATCATTCATTTGCTCAAATTGTATTACATTACCATCCCTGAACTAACATTTAAGGCCAGGTTAAATCAAAGACTGCTTTACTAGGTTTGGGTTGTTCCACCATTGGCTTCCAAGAAATGAAATTACTTTTAGAACAATTGTGGAGTGCCTAGTGCTACAAGAGACATCAGCTCCCCCAAATGTGTATGAGCCACATAGGGAACAAGAAACCCTGGAAAAAATCAGAGCAAACAGGTACTTGGGAGGCAAACATAACATGTGCTACAACACAGTTCTACGTCTTCACAGCAAATGTTTCCATTTAAAGTTATTTATAGAATTTTAAAATTAATTTGGTTTGTCTCCCTTAACAAAATTTAATTTCCATGAGAACAGGGATTTGCTATGTTTGATCTACTGCTGTGGCCTCAGAGGTTAAGTTTAACATGGCATGTTACTAAATATCTGTTGTTGAAATAAATAAAGATCATGTTTCCATTCTATTTGTGTTTTATTGTCCTAGAGAAATTCAACTCATTGTTTGAGTCTTATCTTTGACACATCACTTTCTCTACACATCACTTTCTCTGCTAAAATTTTACTGACTTGCTGAAACTTGGTATCACACAGCATTGCAAAAATTGTGTATTCAATAATCTCTGTCTACCATGAGGACTTTAACTCCAAGACGTTGGTCTCCCTTTCTAATTCAGTCACTGTTATTTTGCCAATGTTTAGCATTATTTCTACATACACAACAAGTATTCTCTATACTTGCTGAATAAAGAAATAAATGAAGGAAATAATACAAATAGGTTCTGTTTGAAAGTGTTCTTTCTTTCAAACTTGGGGGGAGAAAAAAGTACTGAATTGGTTTAGTATTTTATTATGGTAAACCTATTGTGTCAATTTAAGGTTGCAAAAGCCTATGGTCACCATAAATAATACATATAACCTAAGAAATGTGTAGGAAACAAGCAGATGAGTGTCAGTGTTGGTACCTACAGGGAAGCCTGCTGAGGTTTGGCTGGACCTTACTGAGGAAGATACAGTCCTGGGAATCTGGCAATATGCCTTTAATAAAAAGAGCCTTCAGCAATGAAGATGAAGAGGTCTTCAGAGAACTTATGCAAGTGTGAGAGTTTATTAATTTATGATGACAAATGACTGTGACATAAATTAGGACCCCCATAAATTCCTGGGGTCCTTCTATGTGGGAAATCAAACATCAGACGTGTGCTTTGGTAGGTGTAAATTAAAGAAAAAAATTCTATCTATCTCAATCTATCATCTATCTGCCATAATTAAGAAATATTAAAATTTGTTTCCAGTATATAAATAACTCTCCTATTGTGTGAATATATAAGTAGATTGACCAAGACAAATTTTAGCCAAAATATTTGGGAATTTCTCATTGTAGAAAAAGCTTTGTCAATTCAACCGGAATAAGTACTTGAATACATAGCAAGGATATCACAAAACCCTGCTGGAATATCCTCTTACTTTTTGTTTCATTCTTGTCCCAATAATCCTGAGCTTATATTTCACTTTATACTGTTATGTATAAATACCATTTTGAATGCCATAGCTTTAATTACCAATGATACAAACCCGTTGCTGCAACAGCTTCTGTGAGTAAAGAGAAAATTTTAATCACCTTCATACTTTTTTGTTTTGTTTAGTCATTTAGGACCAGCAGACTTTTTATTGTGTGATTTTTTACTTAAGACTTCCATGTAACCTTTAAAATATACTTTATTTGAGCTCCAAAGAAGGAGCACTATAACATTGTATTTCATTTTATTTTCTGTGCTTGCTTTTGTCAAGATATCTACTCATGCTTGTAATTCCATAAAACGTTTGATGTCAACTCATATTACCAGCCATTTTTTCTTTTGCTTTATTCATCTGGGCTCCTTGTCAACTTGGGCTTCTGACAACTGTGAAATACTTTTTTTTTCCTCTCTCTTTGAGTAAATTCAAAAGAGGTGGGTTAATTTTGCTTTGTAGTTTTGGGTATCATTATAAGTCATACTCAATATGGCATTGCTCTTGAAATGAATATATTCCTTGTTATTTTAACAGAGGTACGTGTTGTTTTCTTTTTTACATTTTCTTGTCCATAGTCATCTGATGTAATGAGAGAGATGAACTTTATGTCTAAATGAACCAATGTAGCATAATCAAAATAACATTGCACAAATAAATTGTTGATTATTTTTTCGTGGAAACTTAAGGTGTTCATATTTCACTTGGGGATATATGGACATTTCTATTTTAATAAGACAATGTCTTCTAAAATTTAACTAAATATGAATTCATTTTTTGAAAATACTGACAGGGGATGACATTACTAGAATGTATGAAACTTGGTACCAGAATGTAGAAAGCAAGGCATTTCCTTCTGTCCCCTTTTAGCTTACTAGAAGTGAATTAGGATGGTCTCCTAACTGTGGTAGAATTAATGAGAACAATTTTCTTTCATGCTGGCTGGTAGTAATCACCTGAGTCAGGAAGAGTAGAAGCCTGATATCAGAACCTGGTGTGCACGCACACACACAGCAAGGCTGAGTATTCGGGTCCTCTCTGGTGATTTCTATAAACATACAATTCTCCATGTAAGAGAAACTGAGTCATTAGCACCCCTAAGGGAACTGATTGATAAAAACACTTGTTTTTAGCTGCATATGCTTCATTGGCACACCCCTGAAGAATAAATGCACCGTTGCTGCCACATCAATACAGCTGCTGCTGAGACTGCCACTTCTCTTCCCTGTGGGCCTCCAGTCTCAGACTTCCTGCACCGTTATCATCGTCTCTACCAAAAGGTGAATGAAGGATAATCTCAAAATATGACATGAAGATGGGGAAGAGTATCTGGAGGAGGATAAGAAGAAAGAAAATGAATGAAGAAAGTTAAATGTAACTTGATAACCAGCCAAACAAGACTGGGGGTGCAAATCAAGGTCACAGTGACATTATTGCCCAGACTTTGCTAGTTTTTCTTCCATAGCTGGATGACCTCATCATCCCACTTCCAAGTCTTCTCACTGTATGTCATCTCCTCCCATCTACAGCTCTGAGTTCTAAAACATGCAAAAACAACACTTTATCATGGCCATGCTAGTGGTACCTCCTAGAAGGGTGATTGCCAGAAGTGTCCAATAAGACAGACTTTATTCCATGGGTACTCCCCAAAACTTCCCCCCAAATCACTCAAGGTGACAGTGACCAGACATCATGGTTTTTCAGTTTTCTATATTGGCCACACAGCCTAGACTCCTCATATCAGCTGCTAAAGACAGGTATAAACATGGTAGTGAGGACACTATATTAAAATCTCCCCTTTCATTTTGCCTTAGAATTGGAAAGAGACCTATCACTCTAGCTAGGCTTAGAGCAGCAGTTCAATTTACTTAGTATCTTCTCTTTCTCTGGGGCGTTTACGTACATATCTCAGTTGGATCCTTCTCCCTAATGATGAAGAATGCAGCCTTGGTATCTTTGAAAATCCTACTCCTCTCTCCTGCCAGAGGCTTAGTGATGTGAAGGGCCAGTAGACACGTGCTGGCTGATTGTTGTCTCATGACATCTGGACTAATATCTATTTTTGCTTCAGAGCCTCCGTTACCAAGTGGATGCCACCTGTAACAACCACCACCACCCCAAGACTATTTGTTTATTTGGAAAAAGCGTGTTCTCTCTTTAAAGGGCTGCCTAGTACACCTGCCTTCTTTCGGTTTCCCTGTGACCCACCACACACTTCATAGCTGAGACTTTTTGATGACTGTCACTATTAACAGCAATTAAAGATTGGGAAATCCAAGATTTCCTGTCTATATCCAGTCCCATACTTTGTTCTCAGCTTGGTGGTGCTTTATTCGATTGAATGTAGGAAGCAGAAAATAGAAAGTGCCATTTGGCTGCAAGTTCAAGTTACATTCTCCAATTTAATTTTACCCTTTCTAATGTTGATTCTTATCTCATTCATGTATCCATTACTTTTTTGTGTGTAGGGGGAAAAAATCAGTGTTGGAGTCCTTAAATGCAGTTTTATTTTCCTAAGTCTCACAACCAGAAGGGCAACCTCAGATCTGTGTCGATTTGGCAGTTTTCATGATCATGATCTTGGAATGGACAAACATTTCTTAAGCGAAATATGACAACAATAAAGAACATTGGTAAATTGTATGATAGTAAAATTAAGAGCTTCTTTTCACCAAATACAGTCTCATAAAATAGTACATTCAACAAAGAACTTGTATCCAGATTAAACATCTTTTTCAAAACCAACAAGTTAATAGATAGTCTAAAAGATAGTCTGCCCAATAGAAAAATGGGGAAGAAATTGAACAGGTATTTCACAAGAGAATACTGAAAAACCAATAAAACTTATACAAAAAGTACTCAGTATTGTTAATAATCAGTGAAACTAAACTAAAGCCACACTAAAATGCCACTACATGCCTGCCAGAATAAAATGGAAAACACTGACACCAACGAGTGTTGGCAAAAATCAGTGCCTTGACTGGTTTAAAATCTAAATGGTAGAAATTGTGAGAAGTAAGTTTCTTCAAACTGCAGTACATTCTGTTTGTGAGACTGTTGTTCTCTCTCCTGATTTCTCTCTCGTTGGCGGCGCCTCCAACCCATTCTTACTCATTTTATAAGCAGAGTAGGTGGAAGTGCTGCTCTTTGGGGCCTGTCCCAAACCATGCTATGAGAATATCGCTTCTCCTGCTAAATGGTTTATCATTGTATTTTGCTAAACAAAGAGAAGTTCCTCTTTAAAAGAAATTTTGAATTGAACTCTGATTATTTTCTCTTGTCACTGTTAATGGATCTGAATCTTATCTTAAATATGTGCTTGATGCATAACCATGCAGTACTGATGCTTCTTCCTTGATACCTATGAAAGAATAAGTGATTAGTCTACAGAATTAACAAAATGTTACCTGAGCTCTTGTAGTGCTTCAGCTCTTCATTTATTCTCTGAGAGTTTTGTGGGTGCATTCTAGAGGAAACCAAACAAGCATCCCAAACAAACCAAAGCAAAAGGAAACAACTCTCCCACTTTTCACATTTCTGCTTCAGCTCATTAATTGGGAAACTTTTAGTAGTAGGTAAGTGTCTGCCCTTGTCTCCACATCTCTGCATCTCATTAGTTCTTTCACATGCAAGAAGTAACTTCTTTAATCCAGAAAACTAGGAAGAGATTCTGGGAGACATATCTGCCCCAGGCTGTGATCTCCCCATAGAACCAGCCTAGGCACAGGCCACACTTGTTCTTCTCCATGCTTCTTCCATGAGGTGGTCTAGCCAAGCTTGCCCTGCCCTTGCTGTGGCTTGTCACCACTGTCTGGGTCCTCAACCTGTGAATGTGTGATTTAGTTTAACTCAGGAGGAAAGGAACAAAATCCAATCTCACTTAAAATTCAACCCTGGAATCCATTTACCACCAATTAAGTTGCTATTTTCCTCCTTATCTAACTTGTGTATCTATACATAAGTTACAATATACATAATACACACAAATTCACACTCAGAAGCCCTAACCCCAATGTGATGGTATTTGGACATGGGGCCTTTAGGATGTGTGTGTCGGTTTAGATGAGGTCAAGAGGGTAGGGCATCATGGGATTGGTGCAATCTTGAAAAGGGATGCCAGAGTGCTTGCCCTTACTCTCTACCTGCCATGTGCGGCATAACAAGAAGATGGTTCACATGCCAAGGAAGAGAGCCCTTACCTGAACTCGACCTTGCTGACATCATGGTCTTGCACTTCCAGCATCCAGAACTGTGAGAAGATAAATGCCAGCTGTTCAGATGACATCAGGTGCGCTCAGGGCGATGTAGCCATAGACTAATTGTCAGTTGTTTAAGCCACCCAGCATACATTTTTTTGTTGTTGTGGCAGCCCAAGATGACTAAGACATTTATTTTTTTAAATACATTAACAGAATTTTCCAGCTTCATGGTAGAGAGCAAGCAGCTTTAAGCTTTTGAGCTTTTGAGATTTTTATGGAGCAAGTGACTTATTTTATGCATAAATTTGGGTTTTTACTTATGTAACACCAAAAATGTATAGATGTTTTTCAGTGGTGAAGGGATGTGATTTGGTTATGATTTAAAGGTTAACTGGAAGTGAAATACATCAAGAAAAGTGTGGGGAGAGAAACAAGTCATATCCTAAAATAATTTCTGATGTAGTATTAGCAGAATTTCTTTAACAATTGAATGGATACCATTATCCTCAATTTAAAATAATTTTAATTTATTTAATTAGATGAAATCATTTTTTTCTTTTTGTATTCCTACAATGATGAATGCAACCAGTTCAGATCACGTTAAGGCCAGAAAGCTTCTCATGAAGAACCCGTGGACAGGACTGTGGACAGCCTCCTGTCTTACGGCAGTGTCCTCAGGCCCCAGCCGACTGCAATTTGTGTGATAGGGTTATCATTCCTACAATTGATCATTTCTGTAATACTTATTTTCTTTACTTAATGTAATGTTTTCTATACTGTATATTGTAGAGTTGAGAAAAGCTCTCTCCTCTTCCATTATTTTTCTCTCTACTTTTTAACATAGTGATATTCATATCTAACAGTGAGAACTTACAAGTCATAATGTGGCTTCAAGAAGAGATGTAACTGGAATTTAAAAGCATCAGACAGAAGTCAAGACACCTCAGTTATGTTTCTGTTTGAGTCCATTGCTGTGTAATTGTAGAGCATCATGGTATCAGTGTGTCATGTTAGACTGAAAGTGACATCCTTAAGGAGTCCTCATCTGCCACTCAGTTTTCAGGACTTTTTTCACCCCCTGCAAGCTAGGAAATTTAGGAGCTCCAGTAGCAAAAGCATTATGTTCAAACATTGTTTTATGAATGAGAACAGTGTGTCAGGTGCTGTGTTCCATTTATTACATGCAATATCACATTTGATCCTTATATGATTATTTCTAATTTGCCTACTTATCCCCAGGATTTAGCCTGGGGTTAAGCCTATGACAGGTGTTCAACAAATGTTTCTTTAACTGAAAACTCAGACCTTCCTGGTTTCAGATTCTTATGTGTGAAATGAGTGTGGTGGAACACATGATTCACAAGGTCCTGGAAGTTCTACAACTAAGCAGAGGATGAGCTGACTAGTCCTGATCTTATCTCAAAAGATAAAATTATACCTTATAACCAATACAAAAAAAGAGATCATGGGGAAAAAACCTTAATATGAGTGCAAGTTGAACATATAACAGCTTCGTGAAATTATTCTATATATTCCCTGAAGAGGTGATTATAGTGTGGATATCAAGAGAATGGGAGAGAACTTAATTTTTTAAACAAAATAGCACAGATAACATTCATGAATACATATGTGTATAAGTAATAAATGCCAGGTAAACAACCATGTGGGCTCTTAAAGGAGACTCAGTCCCTGCTATTAAAACATACAATATAGTTAAGGAGATGGAGCATAAATACATGAAAATTTCCAGTACATTTAGAAAATTATAACATTTTATTGGATTCTAGTGTAAAGTGACAAAGCTGCTTTAGGACTAGGGGACCAGTCCAAGGACTGTTGCAAGAACGATGGTGGAGGGGCCAGGCCTGAGCATCCCTGCAACCCAGCTGCAACAAGCCAGGGAGGGCACAGACTGGGAGTTTCTCTGGAATAAAAGCAGCCTCTGAGTTTACAAGTTGTAAAATGGGCTCAATTAAAATTTGCAAGTTGGTACTATAGGCTGAAATAGTTCTGAGTTTCCTGCATATGCTTACTGTCATCCAATAGCCTAGTATACTTCATACAAAACTTAAAAATAGTGTTTTTGAAATCAGTAACAATATTACAGTTTCTTGTTTATATCAAATATACTAAAATAAAGGCAATCTATGATTGAATTAGCAAATATGTACAAAATTTTAGGAAATCTTTTCTGGTATGATTACCAAGACTCTTTTGACCTATGTGGAAAAAATAATGTCAACAAAATGTATATGTTATATAAGAATACCCAGGCAACTATTTTGAAGTCAGCAGAAATTTCAATGTTTTTGTTCAATCCAGGAAAATTGAGGAACATGTTTTATGTAATATTTTATGAATGTGTACTCTTTACAAAGTATTATGTTCAGTTTGATTGTGTTTGTGTATATTTATATTTTGTTCTTATGACAATAATTTGTGGGATAGATATTATTACCTCCATATAATTGCCTAAATATCTATAAATGTCTATTCTCTCCTTCCATACTTAAAAAAAAAGTCTGTTATTTTGTTCTGAGTGGCCATGAATTCTGCTTAAAATGCTAGGCTTCTCAGATTCCTTTTTATCTAGGAGTGTGTATGTATTGTCTTGCCAAACATATGTATGTGGAAGCAATTCAGTAGAAAAGTATATTAAAAGGAAAAGATAGCTAGTATGTAACTTGTAGACCTATTGCTTTTCTCCCTTGTTTTAGTATTTGAGAAGACAAGTTGAGAAGTGTTCAGTAATATTTTTAGCTCAATAATTATAAAGTGTGATTTTAACACTCAGTCTGCAGGGCTTCAGAACCCATATTTTTTAAAGAAGATTTTATTTATTTATTTCTAGTGAGAAGGGAAGAGAGGGAGAAAGAGAGGGAGAGAAACACCAGTGTGTGGTTGCCTCTCGCACACCCCCTACTAGGGGCCTAGCCAACAACCCAGGCTTGTGTTCTGATTGGGAATTGAACAGGCGACCCTTTGGTTCACAGGCTGGCACTCAGTCCACTGAACCACACCAGCCAGGGCCAGAGCCCATGTTTTAAACTCTCCAAGTGCAATGGAAGAATAAAACAAAGGGTACTATAATTGTGATTTATTCAAGAGCTGCAAGCATGAAAGGTACCTTCTAAGGGTCTGTTAGGTGTCCAAAATTTGTGCTGGCTTTCTTACTTTTGTCAAAAGAATCATTCTTCTATTTTTTAAAAATATAGAAATATTGTTGCTTATACAATGAATATAAAGAAAACAACTGTTATCACTTGTTACATTAACATTCATTAAGTAAAGTCCTGGAGTGTTGGACAGTGAGCCATGGTTGAAAAAAAAAGACCACAGAGAAATGGCAATAGAGAGGTTTACTGCAGGACCTGAAGGAAGTATACAGCCTGCCTTGGAGGGGCCACATAGGAGGTCAAGACAGTGAGAGGGAGGCAGGGCCTGGGAGCTTGCCTTGTAATTGTCCATCAGTGGAGTGCTTTAGGGTACTCAGGCTAAAGCCAGACTGGTCAGTTCAAACCAAAACATGTGGGGTTTGGGTAAGACCCATGAAGGTCTTATCTGAAGGATGCACAAGGAGAAGGCCTGGGGAGGCAAGGCAGACTGCTGATCACAAGGGCTGTTGGGGAAGTCATATCAGGAAATCACATTAATTTGTGACTTTGCCGGCTATTACCAAGGGCATCTACTGACAGGAGGGATCTAGTGCTGGTTTAAGGCCCCCAGCAGGCCACTTGGCTGCACAAAATGGGTGCTGAGGCAGCAATACAGTGTGGAGCTGAACTAACCTCTCCACGCTCCGTGTGTATTATGCATGTCTGCAGGAGCTCACACACATGCACGTATACATACATATGTAAAATAGCATGGAAAGAAATGTTTATAAATCTCTGTATAAAACTACCTCTCATTTTATTTTGTTTTAGAAAAGAAAAATATTTCAGTAGTTACTTTAGAAATTATTTTTTATTAACCTACACAATTACCTGATGCATAAAATTGAATAACCTTGAGAATCTGGACATTAAATTACATTTAAAGAAACAATGTCATACAAAAATTAGACTTCGATTGAGATGCAATAATTCTTCTAAACTTCTCCAGAATACACTGCTGGTAGAGTATAGTTTTAATACACAGAAAAACTGTTTAAATTTTTTCTCTTTCTATCTCAGTGCCTCAACCTGCTTTCTCCCCCCTCCCTCTCTTTCTCTCAAATCCCCAATACTCACTTTTTACATTTTTTCACAAGCTTTTTCTTATCACTGCTTCTCCATTTTTTGTGGATCCATCCTCCTTTGTTTTCTCTGCCTTATTCTCCACACATTTCAATGTAAAATTCCTGCTGGACTCCCTATTCAGTAACTGCCTCCTCCACTTGTTTGTATGCCCCTAAAAACAGGATCCTAGGGAATGGATAAAAGCCGACTTGTGGGACACATTTCCATTGCTTCCATGGGGATGGGGTGAGGGACTGTAAATACTTGACTATTTTTGTTCTAGTCAAAGTGAAATCATTCACACTTGTACAGTATATATATATATACACACAAGATCACCTGGATTCTCTTATAACTATGTAGCTTTTTATTTAATAAATGCATTGTGAGCTTTTTTCTATAATATTACATATCTATATTATTAGTCTTAATGACTGCATATTATTTAATTATATGACAATCCCAAAATTTATTTATACCTTCCTATAAATCTAAGTTTTTTTCTAATTTTTAACTGACCAGTATATGTTATTGTTTATATCTTTGTCTCATGTTTCTAAAGTAGGAATTTGGATGAAAACATACAGTTATTTTTTTATTTTTACACATACAATTTTCCTTGTAAAAATATAACTAGTTTTTAATCCCTGTAACAATGTAGGAAAGGATTATTTATTCCTCCAGTAATAGGTATCAATGGTAGATCTGTTTTTATTTTTAATTGCATTTATTTAATTATTTGCCAAACTGGTAGCATTAAAAATGATCTCTCATTTTTATCTGCATTTATTTGACTAGTAGCTGTTGCATACCTCCACCGTTGATTCCCACAAAAGCCTCAATTAGTTGCTCTGAGTCCTAGTTCCCATCCTTCGAAAATATTTCCAATAAATTCTATTACTATGTAGATTCTACCCCCGCATTTCTGTGTATTTATGTCAATAGGTTGGTTGGATTTCACATTGTTGGTCATTAAAAAAACACACAGAAATGATTAAATTTAGTCAAATGTGATGGTGCTCTCAGAGATCACAGACTTAACTGAGTACAAACCTAAAACCCTGAGAAAGATTTTTCTGCCAAAAACGGATTTGGAGGAGTGATCTGCATTTTCCAGCTTGTTATGGTGGAAACACTGGCACAGGCAGTTCTAGCACAAGCAAAAATCTTGTGTAGATAAAGCTGTTTATGGAAAATACTAAGCAACTAGCAGATGAAAGCATTTGCATGTTGGCTTATTACTCCCAAGAACAGCTCCCATGGTACAGCATGACATTCCCACAGCAAGCATTGCACTGAATTATATAGAAGGGCACTCATGCAAAAGAGAGCAAAGTCCAGAACCCTTATGGCAGAAGACAGAATCCCTCAGCCAAACACCCACTTTAATACATGAAAATCGTAGTTGAATTGTGTTTGTTTGCTTGTTTTATTTTCTTGTGGATGATTCTCAGATCTCTATCACTTGTCCCCATCTCCCCTTGAATTTCCACATATGCCTTGAGCATTCTCATCTGGTTGTTATCCTTTTGCTCTAATTCATCAAGTCTGGGAACAAACCTGCCGTTTCTGCTCTCCACCTCTGATCTATAACTGCACCCCCCCCCCAGCCCTCCTCCGGACTTGCCCATTTCTATTCACCATTGTTGTCTCTTTTATTCTAGTTCAAAAATCTCTTCATTTCTTCCAACACAATATGTTGTCTGTGTTCTTGTGATTCTTTGTCGTTGTTGTTGTTTGCCAGCGTCATTCCCTCTTTCTTTTTTATCCATCCCTATGATAATTACCCTAGTATTGATAGTGGTTACCCTACTCCTTCAACAAAAGAAAGAATGGAGGGAGGAAGGGAGGTGGGAGGGAGGGAAGAGAGAGAAAGGAAAGTTCTTAAAACTAGCTTCCCTGCTTCTAATACATAGCCTGCCAATTTTTTTTCTTTTTGAGTAACTGCTTCGTTTACCCTAAAAACCTAAGCTACTTTTTATCTCCCTCTTGGAAATGTGGGGGGAGGGAAAATTATTGGCCCCTCTCCATGCACTGGTCGCACCTACCAAATAAAGTACAAGTTTAAGTGGCATGACATCCAGATCCTTCACAATCCATTGCCACATTAACTTTCTGTATGATTTACCACCGTGTTTCTACATCAACATTAAGCTAACCTGAAATATTTAATACTATTTAAATTTTGAATATTTATGTGCCATTATCTTTTCCCTTTTAAACATATCATTCTTTCTGTCTACAATAGCCTCCCTATAGCCATCTATACCATTGGATTTCATATTTTAAAGCTAAATTCAAAACCAATGACATAAAAATGGTAGGTACTATCATTGGGCAACACAGGGTCATTATTATAGTGACTTCTCTGGTAACTATCTCTTTCACCACCTGCTGACTCCATTAAGAGAATGTGAAGACCCAGATATATCGTAAGTGCCTTAAAGCATGGGATATCCTGATCCCCATTACAGTAAGCATTGTCATCCAATTTTTGGACCACAGGCCTGTGCTCTAGTATACCCATCTTTCTCAGACTGAAATTCCCATTGTTGATGCTATTTCCACAGAACAAGAAACAGAAAGGGCATTAGAGTAGGTGTTCATTAAATACATTTTCCATTTAAGAAGTTCCAAGGAGCAGATGTTTAATTTAAATATCTTCTACATTTTAATGTATATACAGGTAAACAAAAACAATTAAAATTTAAAATTATTTACTGGTAAATGGTAACTACTTATCAGATAACCTGAGGAATTGGAGTTGCAGAAAATCTGAGAGCAGAAAGGAGTCAGCAATATGACCTAAAGTTTCAAGGTTACTCAAGTATCTATGATTCATAAATTATTACCAGGATATTTTTTAAAAAGACATTTTATTAAAAACAGTTGTATTTTAATGCTAGACAATATCATCATATTTAAGTTTTTCTTCACAGCTGTCTCTAGCAGTTCCAAAAGAAAAAGTATGGAGAAGATGTATATATTCAAGTAAAGATTATGTAGCCACAGCTAATGAACTATAAAATTTTCATTATTCCACACAAATTCTTAAGAAAAACTGGGGCAGGGGGGAAAGCATGAAGAACTCAAATATTTGCAATCAACATTGCAATTTACCAAAACATTTCTAGGCAGAGGATCACTACAGAGCAGTTGGTACATTTGTGAATGGAACTTACAAATAATTATAATACACAATTTAACCACATTGGTGACATAGTAGCTTAATTTGCCTATACTCCTTTGTAGTACGCCTTTAGTGCCTGTATTTACTTTAGTAATTATCTCACGAAGATCAAGTGAGTCTAGGGGATGTAAAGTACAGCATGAGGAATAAGGTCAATAATATAATAACTTTGGATGGTAACAGTTGGTACTAGACTTACTGTGATGATCATTTTGTAATATCTATAAATATCAAATCACTGTGATGTACACTTGAAACTAATAGGCTATCACATGCCAGTTATATGTCAATTTTAAAAAAAGATTATGCACATGGGAGATACATTAAAAAGATCAAATAACAAGATTTCACATGAAAAGTAATATAGGATTATAATTTCTAGTTGTCTTTATACTTGGCAATAGAACCAATAAACTGTAAGTTTATGACACAGAGATTTTTTTGAGATAATATGAGGCAGTCAGATGCTAAATTTTTCTATTATCTTCAGAAAGAATCAGATAAATCTTAAGGTATTTTACCATGAAGACTTCAAAATATATGAACAGCAGCACATACAACACACTATTTGATACATCCTTTGTCAGTCATAAAATGATATCCCCAAACCCTGTAAATTCAGGCAAAAAATTATGGCTAACCAAGATGTCAATATCTCATCTTAAAATCATATGTCAAATAGCTATCATGCTTTTGATATGAAAGAAAACATGCAATGGAAAAGTCTGAACTTCACCAATCTTTGCTGGACTGTAGAACAGATCTGCTCCAAGTCTTCAGTTTTTCTTCATCAATAAACACAGCTTTTCTGAGGTTTACAAAATGATAACCCTGTAGGCAGAGCCCATCTTTTAGGTAAATGTGATTTGAGAATCGAGGGGAATGGTCTCTTGCTACAGAATACAACCCTTTCTTCCTCTTAATATTGTCATTAGAGGTACATGACTTACCAACCAATGGTTTCTTCATTATAAATGCTAACATTATGTATATAAATATTTTCACAAATTATGTACTAGTGCTAGTTTAAGAGACATTGGAGATGATGTAGCTGAGAGGTGATCACTAGGTTACATTGAAAAACTATAAATAGGTAGATAGATAGATGATTGATAGATAGATGATAGACAGACAAATAGATAGATAGATAGATAGATAATAAAGCTGCTAGAATTCTATTCAAAATCTTCCTGCCTCTCTTTGTCTTAGATAAATACTTAAATACATCCCAACCCCTGTGGAGGTTAGCTAGTTATATACATTACATCCCCTAGAAAAAAAATGATAAAAAATGATTAAAAAATTTTGCAGTTATACAAAGACATTAGTTGAAGACATGAGAGTAGACAATTTTATGTAAAGGAAGATAGAAGAGAACCTTGGGGAATAGCTTTATTAAGGAATTAAGAAAAGCCCAAGGGTCAGCAAAAAGACAGAAAAAAAAAACATGGTATGACAATAATAGAATATTAGCATCATGAAGCCATAAATAAAGAAGCTGATTTTGAAAGCTATCAAAAGTGTTGAGAATAAATTACAGAAAAAAAAAAACTGCAAAGAAGACCATTGGAAGACCCTAGGTGATTTATTTTCAAGTACATTTCAGAAAAGTGGTGTAATGGAAGCAGGATTGCAAGGTCAAGGAATTACTTGAGGCTGAGTAAATGGAAACAAATCTTATTGACCTGAATATTACTAAGAAATTGAGAGGTAACAGCCAAGTAAAAGATAGGGCAAGTAGTTTAACAAGGAGAGGTTGTTTTTTCATTTTGTTTTGCTTTGTTTTATTTTCTCTCAATGCACTTGCAGCATTGTATCCCATGAAATTGCAAAGATAACCAGAAAGTAGATATTATGACTGCCAAACTGATGACTACCAGACTAAATATTTAAAATATTCTTTAGAATTAGTATCACTGTTAGCTTAACATAAGTGTTCCTCTTCACTTTCTCATAAATACTTCCTGCTTTCACTTCCCAATAGGAACACTATTTGGGCTTCAAACAAATGGTTATTGTCTCTCAAAAAAAAAGGAAAAAAAAAGTCAGTGTAAGGTGAGGGTAAGCCTGGTGATGCAAGTGTAGTAGAATATAACTGACTAATCTAGAGTGGAGGAAAGGGCAGTAATTGCCATCAGTGGGACTTGGCACATCTTTGAATTCCTAGTTCCTGGAACAATTTATGGCTCACAACAAACATAAGCAAAATGGTTTTTGAATTAAGGAGCATAGTGGTAGAGATTAGAGATTAGACCAAAAAGTAGGAAACCCCTTCTGAAACCATGGAAAATGATCAAAGTACAGGCAAACATAAAAACAGTCTGGAGGTAATAAGGGCCACAGTAGATTGGAATTTCAAAGTATAGAAATTTATGGCAAAATAGGAGGTGGGCCATTTTGTGAGAATGAGTAATGGGGAGAAGGATGGGAGAGAGGTTAGAGCAGAAACTTTTTGTCATGAACCCTGTGGAGAGATAAACAGTGTCCGAGAGGCCAGTTCTAAGATGCACTTACCGATCCAAATAAAATACAAAAGTTCCATCTGTTATACTCAGAGTAAACTATTGATATTTTCGATAGATCTTTATGATTACATCATCTTCTGAAAATCACTTTGGTTTAATCTTTAATGTTTCATATTATTTATGTTTTTTGAAGAAATATTTTTGTTAAGAGTTATTATAGCTTCTAATTAACTTCTGAAATTTTGAAAGATAATATCTGATTGCTGTTAGTCTTTCATAAATATATATTTTTTTGTTTCTGGAAAGCCAAGAATATTAATAAATAGTATTCCATTTTTGGACAATTTTGTAAATTTAGTCCTTTTAGATTACATTGTAATTTAAACAGATGGAGCAATATAATTCTATTTTCATATCTAATTTTGGATCAGCTTTTAACTGAATAGTAATAAGACTAGTTTTTCTGTTGCCAGCACTAGATTTTAACCTAATAATGACAGATCAAAGCTATTAGTCTGTCCACAAAATTAGTTTAAGAAAGAAATCTCTCATCAAATCCTTGTAACAGCTGTCATTAAATTCCTGCTGCTGAATGAAAGGCTGGAGCAGCTGGAAATGAAGAAAAGCAGTTAGGTAAACAATTAGGTTTTGACCAGAAATATTTCCTTACTTTTGTCTCCTGACTTGTGACAAGGAGTACTGCTGTGCATGTGCTGTGTCTAGACCGTGAGTTGTTGACACTTTGTTCTCAGTTTTATACTTTGATATTGAATTCATATGCAATTAGGCAGGAGACAGCTCTAATCTGAATCTGAGCACAGTAACATGTAGCTGTGTATATATAAAAAGCTCTCTTCACTCTTCACCTGAATGTTGAACAAAATTACACTAAGCAATACTTTGAGATAGCACCCTGGAGTTCATATAGAATGGACTGTGGGTGAAAGTAGAACCATGTTTTATTCTAGGCTCAGCTATCATCTTGAAGTGTGTGTTCTAAAGAAAGGTATTTAATCTGATGTCTTAGTTCATCACCTTTCAAATTCAGGTAATACTAGACACATCATAGGGTTGTGGGGAGGAAGAAATAACACATACGAGACACCTAACTCGTTACCTGATATGCCATAAGCATATATATATATATATATATATATATATATATATATAAAGAATTGCCTTTTTCATTTATGTTTAGAACAGAAAATTAGATTAAGTTCATTAGTTTGTTCTGGTTTCATTGGTGTATTTATTTTGCATAACAAAAAGACTAACACTGTGTGTGTTAGAAATCACCTTAACAATATGTTACAGAAAGTCAAATTTTGGTGTGCAGACATATTGCAATATACTAATTTATAAAATTGTTGGTTAATGCATGCTAAATATTTTAAGTATTACCCCAGTACTTCCTGTAATAGACTTTTTTTTTACCTATGAGAAAATCTTAAGGATCTCAGTACTCTATTTTTCAAAATTGACCTGATTATACATAATTTCAATAATTTGCTTAATATGAATGTTTGATAAATGCTAGAATTAAATGTGTTGCTAAAACTTAGAGATTATGTCTATTCAGAGAAAATAGTAACAACTACATTTCTTGTTTTAAAACTTAACACTACTGCCCTGGCTGGGGGCTCAGTTGGTTGAAGCATTGTCCCATGCACCAAAAGGTTGCGGATGAGATCCCCATGAGAGCACATACCTAGGCTGAGGGTTTAATCCACACTTGCAGGAGGCAACCAATCAATGTTTCTCTGCCACAGCAACCTCTCTCTCTCTCCCTTTCTCCTACTTTTCCTCCTTTCTAAAATCAATAAACATATCCTCAAGTATTAAAATTTTACCTTATGAAGTAAGTTGGTTAAGCTTCTCCATCTGCTTGTATTATCAAACGACTGTTCTAATACCATAGATATTATGATATACACAAGGCACCCTAATTACATTTCATTACATCAGAAATAAAACAAGTTGTCAAACAGTGAGTCCTCAGGTAAATTTTGATTTCTGGCAAAACTTGGTGGGGAAAACAATTTTGTTTAATAAGTACCTATTAAACCTAACATTTATCTGTGAGAAAATGTACGCTCAGAGGATTATGACTTTTGTCAAAAATTATTTTAAGAGACAAACTGTATTTGGACTACTGGGCAGTTGCAATGAACCCTTAACTTTTAACTAGAGGGAAGAGGAAGTTCATCATTAAACAATCTGTTGGGCAATGCCATGTTTAACTATTCTCATTGTTTGGATTTAATGACATGTTAGTGTCAGGAAAGTGATTCATGTCCTCTGGATGCCATCTAAAATTACAGCCTAAAATCTAAGTGTAATTGTTGTCAAACACTAAACTTCATGTAGGAATAAAAGGAAAGGTGCCTACCCACCAGTGTCTTTGTCATTGCTCTAAATAGCCTTTCCCTTTTTCAAATGAAGTGTTGCAAGTGAAAATGTAAAGTCACCAGCTCTAGCATTGCTTGTTAGGGTTTACCGCTCCGTGACTGTTCCCAAACTTCGCAGTTGCAAATCTCATGTTAACCTGCAGGGAGAAAAATCAGATCTGAGAAAAGAAGATATCTGAAAAATTTCTCATTCTGCTTTTCAGGATACATACCTTATGATTTTTTTTACCTTATGAACTAATGTTCCTATAGATTACAACTTTAAAAGTTCTGCTTTTAATTTACAGAGTGAATAATATGTTCACATTGTTCAAAAGTCTAAAGTTACTTTGATTATTGCCATTTCAGCCAGTGGGGAGAGGAAAAGAGCAGATGTCCAGAGGCAGAGTTTCCCCTGAAGCAATCAAGGCAGAAGGAACACATCATTTCTGTTCCTACTTCAGGGCTAAGGGCTTAGTCATGTACCTACAACAACTGCAGTGGCGTGGGGACATGCTCTTCTTGGGTGGACAGCCGTGGCTCTTCCTAAATTCTATTGCTATGGAAGTAGAAAAGAATGATATTGTTGGACATCAAGTTTTTAGCATACCATTCACTGACTTTCGGAACACTGAATTTCAGTCAAACAACAAGAATACTAAATAATGTAACAAGCATATAATGAGATATTGAATTTGGAAATTAAATTAACAGTAGTTCAATTAGCCTATTCAGTCAAGCATCTCTGCCGTAATAGGTCTGGCAAGCAGCCCCGAGCTGTTGTTGAAAGGAAACATTACTTTGTGAGGTCTAACACACTGGAGTCCTAGGGCAGCCCTTTCCAGTGTTTGATGCCCCTGATTGAAGTGCTCTGCACTAATTCAACAAAAAATCTTTTTCTATTAACATTTTATCAGTAGCCTCAGTTTATGTGTTCTAGATCTCTGTTGTCCTAGTTATCACTAGACTTGTGTGGCTATATAAATTTAAATTTCAACTAATTAAACTTTTTTAAAAATGAAAACTCAGTTCTTCAGCCACATTCGAGATTATTTCAAATGCTCTATAGCCACATGTGGCTAGTGGCTGCAATACCAGTGTAGAGAACATTTTCATTATTGTAAAGAGCTCTGAGGGAGGATACTAAGAAGTTAGGAAAATTCTGTGGGAACTAGAATGGGGAAAATGAGACACACAGCCAATTCAAACCGCACCCATTCAGCACCCTGACCCACCTGCCTCCTTCTCCCTTGCACTACCACTCTCTTAAGCACTAAGCTTTCAGGGCAATGAGCTTATGATCAGCATCACATAGTCTTAGGAACAAAGCCTCAGGTCAGTTGACCATGGAGAAAGAGTTTCGGTCAAACGAGAGATAGCATCTAGGCCTCAGTGGTGTTTCAGCTCCAGGCCCAGAAAAACAGCTAAACTATATGAAGTGATGCCTTGGCTGACCTCAGGACCAGCTGCACTGACAAATGGTCCTTTGTCCTAGTGCCCACCCCTGAAAGAACAGACCTGGAAAACTGATGAATATTCTATTGAGATCCTCCACAGAGACCTCCCCTAAAGTTCCTGTCTTTAAAACACAGAAAAAAAAAAAAAAAACCCTTACAGCAAGGGGGACCCAGAACACGCTCTGCCTCTCTAAAGCTACCCCCACCTCCTTTCCTTAGGCACATATCCTTTGATTTCTTTCTCCTAAGTCATGAGGGCCCTTCTTTTGCCTCTGTAACTTGTCTCCTGAGTCCACACAGCCCAGCTCTCTCACGTCTTCTGTCTCTGTGACTTTCTTTCTAAAAGCTTAAATAAGCTTCTTGCACTAGTGTTCTTGGCTCTGAATTTTTCTTTGCCGAACTCAAGAATAGAGTCCTAACATGGACAGCCATTACACGGTTCTGTTGGACAATACTATATCCAGAGCAAAGAGATTAATTTATCACAATTATCGTAATTGCCCTTCTAACATCACAAGGCTTTGTCTTTTTTTGTTGTTTGTTTGTTTTTTGACAGAGAGAAATTAGAGTAAAAATTATTTTAATTCAAGTAAAAATTAACACCTTACTATGCTTCATGGTCTATTTTGAGAATTTATGATAGAACAAAACAAAGATTCTTGCCCCCATAGAGGTTTCATTTCAGCAGAAATAACACCCCCCCAAAAAACAAATCAATTAAATAAAACAACAACCATAATAAATAAGTAAAATATGTAGTTTGTAAACATTAATAAATCCTGTGGAAATAAGAAATACAGAGCAAGGGACTGGGGATTCAGAAATAGGGGTGGTTTACAATTTTAAAAAGAGTGATCAGAGTGGGTTTAATTGAGATGATATTTGAGCAAGGCCTTAAAAGAGGTAAGGGAATTAGTTAGTCATGCAACTGTTTAAGGGGAGAGTGTTTAGGTAGAAAGAATAATCAGGACAAGGGCACAGCAAAATAGGCAATGTAACCGGAGCAGAGTGTGAGCAAGGAGTGATATAGCAGGAGAGGAGGTTGGAGAAGTGTGGAGGAGGGTTGCACACAGCTTTTAGACCCTTCTGTGCACTTTGTGGAGTCATTATAGAATTTTGAGAAGAGAAGTGAAATTTTCTCTCATAAAGTTTTCCTTTTTAAGTTGAAGTTATTGGGGTAATATTGGTTAATAAAATTATATAGGTTTCAGGTGTACAATTCTATAACACATTATCTGTATAATGTGTTGTGTGTTTACCACCCCAAGTCAAGACTCCTTCCATCACCATTTATATCCCCTTTTACCCTCTTCTACCTCTTTCCATCCCCGTTCCCTCTGGTAATCACTATTCTGTTTTTTAAGAGCACAGTTCTGCTGCAATGCTGAGAACAGGCTCACTGCAGGGGATGGGGTAAAGAGTAAGGGTTAAAGCATAGAGTTATATTTATTACTTTCATATGGTTTATGAAATCATTTCCTGCCTTATTATCATCCTGAATCCATGGTATTCTCTTCTTGGCATGATCAAGTTTAATAGTATCCCTCTTAAAATGTGGCTCCAAGATAGAACATAATGCCCCAGATGAGTGGCAAGGAATACAGAAGACAATTACTACTCAGGATAGGAACACTATGTTCTAAGGCTATATTTTAAGAGTGTGTCAGATATTTTTAATTAATATTATCTTTTAAGGTTTTGATCAAATTTGATCCCCTGATAATTTTATTGGATTTGTTAACAAAATTTCTCAAATTATGCAATTTGTTATTTTGAAATTAAATGCCAATCTTATCATACTTATCCTTCCAAATTTTATCCTGGTGTTTTTTACTGTGTTTCATATTAGCAATTTTTCTGCTTTATTTAACATTTAAAATGTGGTACTTGTTTTTTACTTTTACTTAAATTATGAACACTTTTTTTGATAATATAGGAACAAGAACAGAGCACTCTGGCGTTTCACTGCTTAGAATTTCCACTAACCTGGAAAAGATGTTTTCATCTTTTCCAAAATGAGTGTTATAATGAAAATAACACTCATTTTCAAAGTTAATACTTAAGTTGTTACTTAATTCTCATTGACTACAATTCAAACTAATTTGATATAAGTTTATCCTTTCTCTTTTGAATTTCAGACACGAAACTAAAAGCCATTGATTGATAATTTCTGCAATCTTATGACCAATGCAAAAGTTTCTGCTTTCAATCTATTTTTCCTGATATTGGGTGAATAGCTCCTGTGTCTATTTATCAGAAATACTAACATTCCATATTTTGTTAATCTGAGATACTAATAGTTAGGAATGTCCAAATCTTAGAAAGTACTAACCAAAGGTTAAAATATTGGTATGGGGATTATTTTATTTCCCAGTTGGATCTTTGTTTGCATTTTAAAAACCTTAAACATTTAGTGACTTCATTTTCAATACAAAGAGTGGTGAAGAAAATGAGAAAGCAGTAAATGAGTGCAAAGAATTTCTGTACTTGATAGAATATACATTTACTCAGTTTTTAGCTATGTAGGCATCAACAAAATATCTTTTGACTAAATTAAAAAATAATTTATAAATATAAGCTTTTTGATCTGTATTTGATAATGGTAATAAGAATCTAACTTGTGTTTAACATATGGTGATGAATTGAAGATTAAACTATAATAATATATAGCTATAATCTTGTACCTTCAAACACACATTAATAGGTTCCAGATCAAAGTAGTTAGTGTATTAAAATTGTATGATTGAAACTACGTTTACAAAAGGTGCCCTGGAAAATGCTAATTTTAGGGTTTGGTTCTATATCTACTTTACTGCAAAGTTTAAAATGTGTTCTACTCCACATAGCAATATTTTTATATTTTAACTAGGATCTTGAAGCACATAGATCTATTTAGTCACATTTAGACATATCTACCTAGTGTGAATAAAAAAAAATTTTTATCACACATCTGGATACATGATATGAAAGAGAGTTAAGTATTTGAAAATAAATGGATGGTTTAGTTTTCTCTTTTATCCAAATGTTTGGTATCGTATAACACCACTGACATTCTGAATTTTATACAGACCAATGTACGCGTAGCAGAACTTCTTGATTCAGAGTATAAATTATCATGCTGTCACTTGGGAATTTATTTAAATATGTAATAAATTGGGTTTGAGTTTTATTACGTATTACTGGAAGTTACAGTTACTGAATAGTAGATTGTACTTACCTTGTCTGGCTTTCTAAGCCCTCACAACATATAAAAGCAAAAAAGACAGCTATGTTCTTTGATTTTGAGGCATACAACAAAGAAACCAAAAAATGCACTTGAAAAGCTGTACATATCCTGATGCTCACTAAAGTCATAGAAAAAGTTAAGTTTTTACATTTCCAAATATAAATGTTTAAAAAATGGTTTTCAGTTGAAAAACATATTTTTCTCTTCTTGTTTAAAGCAACTGAGATAACATGTGCAATTAAAGACTTCAGTGAAATAGTATAACAAAGAAAGCAATCTCATTGATAATTATAAGCCAAAAAAATAATCTGAGCAAGAAAATTTCTCAAAAATTATAAAAGGATATTTTGCAATAACACACAGATCTATTTGAAAGAGCATCCTTAAAGAGCGGAGGATCTGCTACATTTCAGGAGTTAATACACATTTGGAAAATAAAATACTAACTGAATGAATTAAGTTTAAAAGAACTTGATCTGCCCTGGCTAGGTGGCTAACTTAATTGGAGTGTTGTCCTGTGCACCAAAATGTATGTAGGATGGAGGCAACTGATTGATGTCTCTCTCTCTCTCTCTCCCTCTCTCTCCCCCCCCCTTCTCTGAAATCAATGAACATATCCTCTGGGGATAATTAGAAAAATGAACTTGATCTGCTTTACAAATTCTCATCTTTTGTTCTCTCATGAATTAACACAGGGGAAAATAAAATTGAGATGCTGTATACACCTTGGAAATCTGGCTACATTAATGTGTATGACAAAGACAAATAGATCAAAAGAAGGTATTCAGGGTTACCTGAAAGGTTCACAGTCATTCAGAAGTTTAAAAATCTAAACTGTAACCTGATGGAATACATAATTATATATAAAGAAATAGTACATTTATTAAATGGACATTTTTGTTTGTGTTCCATTAAACAGTAAGCAGGCGAGGGCTGACGTTAGCCAAACTCTGCTCTCATCTAAAGAAGCTGTAACTTATCAGGAGGATCACTCTGTAAAGGGCATGATTTCCTACCACGACGCCATACATCTGTAACCAATACAGAATAATATTGACTGTAAACTGTAACTGAAAACTTTTTAAAAATAGGTAAAACAAAGATAACACATAGTGCATTAATTCAGCAACTTTCTATTTTTCTTTTTAGTACTTTTCACAATTTGTAATTACCTGTTTTGAAGGCAATTCTGTCTTGCTTCCCACTATACACATGCTTAGCATTTGTAACTCAATAATTATTTTTAAAAAATTTAAGTGCCCTAACTTAACTGTATATTTAATAAGTAGGTGTTTAAGGAAATAGAACAATACATGTATATATGTGTATGAGAGAATTATATATGGAGAGTAAAAGTATTAGGAACATGAAAGGGTTTCATTTTCTATCATATGTAGCATACATAATGCGTTCTTTATGAGTTTTATGTAAGTATATCTTCTTTTTTCATTGAATACTTTCGTGGCTTTGGAGTGGATATTCATTCTACAATAAATGAACATCTACATTCATTCATATTGCACATCTACACTGCACTAGGCACAGTGAAATTTGAAAAGGGCCAAGGACCTGGGCACACAGTACAATATATAGATGAAGTATAATAGAATTGTACACTTGAAGCCTGTATATTTTATTAATTGATGTCACCTCAGTAAATTGAAAAAATTTTAAAGAAAAACAAGAGGGTCAGAGGTATTGTAAACACCCATGGAAATAAAAAGTAAAAGGAAAGAGAACAGTAGAAAACACTCAACATTCTCAACACATTATGAGATAGTGAGATCACCTTTCTAAAAGATACTTCCTAAAACATAGCTGTAACATTAAGCATGTAAACTTCTAATCACGGAAGTAACTCCACACTCTACTGTATTTACAATTTTGACTTTCAGAAAGTTTGGATTTCTCATATAAACTCAGGGAAGAATGATCTATCTACTTATAAATAAATTTAATATTATAAATGAATTATTTGTTTAAAAATATTTCCTCTTATTTGCTTAACACTTCCAATTGTTCTGCAAAAAGACTTTGCCAGTTTCTGCTAGAAATGAGTAAGAGGTCCAGCTATTCCACTCATACTTGGTGTTGTCAGAGGTAGTCAGTCTAATGGGTTTGGAGCAGTATTTCACTGTGGTTTTGACTTGCATTTCTCTAGTAAGTGATGATATTGAACATCTTTTCATGTGCTTATTTGAAGACCATATTTTCTTTGGCTAAATGTCTGTTCAACTATGGCCATGTTCTCATTAGGTTGTTTGCCCTATTGTTATGAGTTAGGAAAGGTTTTTATATTTTGTCTCTTTGTTTCATAAACACAATACAATTTCTTCATCAGAACTTTTTAAAAAATATTTTTCTCTCAATCTGTGCCTTATGATTTTATTTCTTTAAGGGTACCTTTTGAATATCAAACATTTTAATTTTGACAAAGATCAATTTATCAAATGATATTTTATAGGTTGTAGGGAAACTATGTCCTATTTTAAAATGATTTCCCTAATAAAAGGTCACTAAGATTTTTCTCCAATGTTTTTATCTTAAAATTTTATATTTTTAATTCTCAAATTTAGCCTTTAATTCATTTCTGTATATTTTTGTTAACAAAATGGTGGGAGAAAAAAATTTTTCTAGCCCCATTTGTTGAAAAGATTATCCTCTCACATTGAATTGCCTTGGAAACTGGGTCACAATTCAGTTGACCGTGTGGATGTATTCTGCTTTGTTCATCTGTGTTTATAGTCATGTCAATATAAGACTATCTTGATTACTATAGCTTCATGTAAAGATTTGAAGTCAAGTAGTTGAAACCTTAAACTTTGCTCTATAATTGATTTTTATATATTGGCTTTATATTCTATAACCAGTTATTAGTTTTAGTTGCCCTTTTTGTTAATTCCTTATAATTTTCTACATAGATGGTCAAGTTGTCTACAAATAAAACAATTTTTCTTTCTTTTTAATCTGTTTGCCTTTAATTTCTTTTTACTTGTGGATTGCACAGACTAGTACAAAGTGGCATAGATTGGGTAAGAATATACATCCTTATCTTCTTCCTAAATCGGGGGAAACATTCAATTTTTCTCCTTTAAATAGCATGTTAGCTTGAAAATTATCTTACATGTTCTTTATCAGGATGCTTTAAAGATATATGCATACCTTTTATACCTCATTTACTGAGAGTTTTTATTATGAGTGTTGAATTTTGCCAATTTTATTATTTTCCTGCAGCTATTGAGATGATCCTCTGGTTTCCTTGTTTTATGAGCATGAGTAATTACATGATACCAGAATAGTGTAAACCCCCAGAGACTTTTCTATGCTGCCATCTCACCTCTCCAGGAGATATAGCTTTGCAGTTTTTTGGGAGTGCCATTATCTTTAACTTCTATGATAAGAAAAAAAAGTATGTCATTTATATCATCTCAAGTAATCATCAAATGATCATGTTTTAAGATTATTTACTATAATTAAAATCACAATTTTACTTTAAATAATTAAAAGAATTAAGAAAATTTTGCAATGACCCTTATATACTCATGGGCCTGATATAGCAATTATCAAAATTTTGCTCATTTGCTTCTTATGTTAGTTTTCATCTTTTTCCTTTTTCTTGGTGAATTATCCTAAGGCAAATTTCAAACTGATTAAGTTTAGTGTGCATACCTGATCACATAAAATACTTTAAGAAGGGGATAATTTAGTTTTAGTTATAATAAATTAATTACACCCAAGCAACTTAAAAACTATTTATTAATATTGTTTAAAACCTTGCTTCTCAAATCATAGTCTGCTAACCAGAAGCAGCAGAACTCGGTAGCTTGTTAGAAATACAGTATCTCATCTTCACTGAGAACTACTGGATCAGAATCTTGTTTTAAAAAGATTCCAAAGTGCTGAGCATACAAATGAAAATTTGAAATCAAATAATCAGATATGTAATTACATTTCTATAATTGCTTAAAAATTTTTTATATTTGGTTTCTTTCAAGAAGTCTACAAACAATATTTACATATGATATTGACTTTTTATGTCCAATTGTCATTTTATATAAAGCACACCCCCACCTATTTATTTTCTGCCTTTGCTTGTTGAAAAAACTAGGATAATTGATTAGAAGAATGCTCCTCAAATTCTCTATTTGTATCTTTTGTCATTATTTAAATTGCCCCCCTTGGTCTCTGTACTTCTTAAAAATTTAAGCAAACTCCAGAGGCTCGGTTAGTCTCAGGTTCAGCTTAAATAGATTCTTGGTGACTCTGTGCACTTCACATTGTACCACATCAGGAAGCACAATGTGCTGTTCCACCTGTTTTACTGATGCTAACGCTGATCATGGAGTTGTGAGAGATTGCACAATACTTTTCTATCAAAATCCCCATCAGTTTTTCACCTCTTTGTTTATCCATTGATGGTTAAAGCCTAAATCACTTATTTCATTAGCAGTAGCAAAATTGTGATTTTTTTCCATTTAATTATTTTTTCTTAATTATCAGCTGGAGTAATTTTGTAAAAAATAAGTTTTCTTTCATTTGGGTCATTTTTTGTCTTGAAACACCTGTTATGTAGTAAGGGGCAGAGCCTTAGGTGTTCACTTGGGTGGGGCAGTCACTGTGTTGTGATGCAGTATGTGGGGCAGGTGTCAGAGAGGGAACAATGGCACTTACTTCCCTTTCTGCCAAATTTCAGTCACTTCTCTTGTCTTCCCCCAAATGGCCCAAACGAAAGAACAGATCAAAGCTCCAAAAATAATACAACTAAGTGATGAAGAGATGGCCAACCTATCAGATGCACAGTTCAAAGCACTGGTGATCAGGATGCTCACAGAATTGGTTGATTTTGCTCACAAATTAGATGAAAAAATGAAGGCTACAATAAGTGAAATAAAGGAAAATGTACAGGGAACCAATAGTGATGGGAAGGAAACTGGGACTCAGATCAATGGAGTGGACCAGAAGAAAGAAAGAAACAACCAAATAGAAAAGAATGAAGAAACCAGAATTCAAAACAATGAGGAGAGGCAGGCTTAGGAACCTCCAGGACATCTTTAAACATTCCAACATCCAAATTATAGGGGTACTAGAAGAGGAAGAGGAAGAGCAACAAGTGGAAAACTTATTTGAACAAATAATAAAGGAGAACTTCCCCAATCTGGCAAAGGAAATAGACTTCCAGAAAGTCCAGGAAGCTTAGAGGGTCCCAAAGAAAGTGGACCCAAGGAGGAACACATCAAGGTACATCATATTTACACTATCCAAGATTAAAATGAAGGAGAGAATTCTAGAAGCAGCAAGGGATAAAGGCAGAGTCACCTACAAAGGAGTTCCCATCAGACTGTCAGCTGATTTCTCAAAAGAGACCTTACAGGCAAGAAGGGGCTGGAAAGTATTCCAAGTCATGAGAGGCAAGGGCCTACATCCAAGATTGCTCTATCCAGCAAAGCTTTCCTTTAGAATGGAAGGGAAGATAAAGTGCTTCTCAGATATGGTTAAGTTAAAGGAGTTCATCATCACCAAACCCTTATTATATGGAATGTTAAAGGGACTTATATTAGAAAAAGATAAAAAACATGTACAGTAAAATGACAGCAAACTCACAATTATTAACAACCACACCTAAAATGAAAACAAAAACTAAGCAAACAATTAGAACAGGAATAGAGCCACAGAAATGGAGAGCACATGGAGGTTTAGCAACAGGGGAGTGGGAGGAGGAGAGAAGGGGAAACAGTACAGAGAATAAGTAGCATAGATTGTAGGTAGAAAATAGACAGGGGGAGGATAAGAATAGTGTGGCAAATCTATAAGCTAAAGAACTTATAATTATGATACATGGACATGAACTAAAGGGGGGAATGCAGGTGGGAAGGGGTGTGCAGGACGGAGGGGAGTGAAGGGGGAAAATGGAAGAACTGTAATAGCATAATCAATAAACTATATTAAAAAAGAATAATTTTCTCTCCCTGATCACATAAGGTTATGTGGATAGTGTGAATTAAATATTATACAGGAAATCCAGAAAAAATGCTTGATTCTCTCATTTTAGTTGTTGATTTGAAGAGTAAGGACTGGGTGTCAAGTCACTGCCAGTGCTGGTCAATGAATTTCCTTACTCCTTCAGATCTTTTTCTCCTTTTTTGTCTTTTCTGTTTCTCTTTCAGTCTTCTCTCCCTCTCCATTATAAACTTAGAATAGAATTTTAATGTGCTTTATAAAATTACCATTAATTACTGTCTTTCATGTTCATCTTATCCAATTTTGGAAAACTTGAGCTCTTTTGTGTTGATCTCCATATCTTTTACAAAGAATAATAGGGATAACAACGTTTGATTGCTGGCTCACTGAAATCCACAAGGTTTGTTTTCTATTTCTGTCTCATAGCTAAAATCAGCATTCTTTGAGAAAACCATATTTCCTTGTGATGGGGAACTATATTTGAGGGCCATAACATATCCAGTGTTTGTTCCTTATTGGGTTGCCATATTTCTAAGTGTTTTCCATGAACAGATCTTGGATATAATAATTATATAAATATATATTATAATTATTATTATCCTATTGCTAATTTTAAAATTTAAATACTGTGTTTAATTAAGAAAATGTTTACATATAATAACTAATATTTAATAAATATACATGCAGAAACTCTGCTTCTGGTAACATGGAGGTCTAAGTACCCACCTGACTCACTGTGAAATATTATAGTAAAATATTCTTAAGTGCATCCAAATGGCAAAAAAGTAAGGATTCAAATCAAAAATAAAGGGAAACTCATCTTGGCCTTTCTTGATGAATTATTCTGAACTCAGTGATTGTGAGCATCAGTTTTTGCAAATATAAAGAACTTGAGATGATTCCATTCCAGAGCCTGAGTTGGTAAGTATAATTGAAGTCTGCTATAAAGCTGGTAACCATCTACAAGTTTTCACCGATTTGTAAAGATGAGCTAGAAATACTCTTTCTCCAAATGAGTACTGCTGGGCAGTTAACTGACTTGAAACCTGTCACAAAAGATAAATCTCTCTTAAGGATTTGATTTGTAATCATAAGTTGACTATTATAGAGGTTGACAGGCTGCATTCACATTATAAGATAGTCCAAACAACACTCAACCCAAAAATTTAGTTTAAAATACCCTAGATTCCATGCTCCAAGATGACTGACAGAAGTGAATACCAATTCTCTCTTAAAGAGAGAATCCAACTTCTTCCCAGGCTCAAAGAATATCTATACACAAGGTATCAGTTATCAGATTGTATTAAAAAATCTCAATACATACAAAGGTATGATAGATTATGAGGGTGAACCAGTAAAAAATATATATACAGTGGAATAATATTAATGTGTGTATATAATTTACAATATGATAAATAAATGTAAAGGACCAAGAATTAATCCTAATAAAATATGTGATCAGTATTTATGGAAATATTATCTAAAAGTACAGAAAAATATCAGAGCGCTAAATAAATGAAGAGATGTAACATGTTTGTGGATTGGAAGCCCAGTACTATAAAGATGTCATTTTCCCCAGTTTGATCTATAAATTCAGTGCAACTCCAATCAAGAACAAAAAAAGTTATTTTGGTGGAACTTAGGAGTAAATTCTAAAACATATATAGAAATTCAAATGGTCAAGAAAGGTCAAGACACTTGAAAAATGTGGCTAGATTACCCTTACTAGACACCAAGACTTAATTTACAACTCATAATAAGACAGTGAAGCAGTGTAAACAATGAGACAAAACACTGTGCCCTAAAAAAACAATAAATACAAGTACAAAAACTTCATTTTTGACAGTGTCAGAGCTGCAAATCAATGCAGACACACTTTTTAGTTAATGATACTGGGAAAATTATTGGTCATCAATATGTTAGTAAAATCTTTGACAGTATGTTATTTTTAAGAAATGTATTTTTTAATTGCATAGTCAGTTCACCTGAAATGCCCACAGGAGATAAAGGCAATGACAATGTCCAAAAGCTACAAAGTATGTGATCAGACGGTAGAACAGTGGATTTCCAGAGGGTAGGGTAATTTTAGATACAAAGAAAACTTAAGTGAAATAAATGTTAAACTCTATTCACTTGAGGATAATAGAAGTTATTATTTAAACTTATCCTAAATTAATGGATACAGTAGGATGAAATAAAATAATTTAAAAATCAGAGACCATAAATAACAATTGTTTCATTCTAAGAACAAATAAATCAAAGATGAGAAAGTATCTACCCAACCTAAACCAGGCAATAATGGGACAGAAAAAATAGGTTTTGGATTTCTTAATAATAATTCTTTCACCACAACACAACATCCATAGGAGGTTAAATCATAGAATAACACAGATAAATAACAGTTTGGCACATTAGGAAGTTTCAAACGAATGGAACAGGAAATAAGTACATGGAAGTTGATAAAAAATAGATTTTTTCATGGAAGATTTAAGAAGAGTGTTTATAAACTGTGTAATGTAGTGATGTGATTAAGTAATAAAAAGTTATAAAAAAGGGTGAATAAGAAATTGAATGATTAAATCATGAGTATGTAAGTTACTAGTGTGTCAGCAATCTCCACATATATAAACCATAATTGTAAGCAAGTCATTAAGTCTGGAAATGTAATCCCTTCTCTCCCCTGACTCCCCAGTTGTTACTGTTTACAGATTTAGTGCTTTTATTTGAGATACATTTATGAATTTCTATAGTGCTAACAAAGCTTCCAATGTCCCTAAAATATATTGGAATTTGTGTCTAACATTTAATTATTAAAGTATGAATGGATGATGCATTCTTTATAATAAATATTAATATTATAAAAATGTTAAATTTTATATACTGGGCATTTTTAGTAATAAAATATTTACTCCACAATTTCACAATATGTTTTTCATTGAAAATACTTAATGTTTACAAAACTATTTTTTAAAGTTGGATACTATTTTGTTTTAGAAAATGAAGCCCTGAAACATAAATAAAGGCATAGATAAATTCCTTCTTATTCCCTAAAGCATCTGAATCCTGTCCAACCCAAATCTACTTTGATTAAGTGGTTTAGTTTACCTTTAATTTGCTATTAGACCTAGTTTAAGATATTAATCTATAAAATAAAGGGAAAATAGAGTTTTGATTTTTTAAATTCACATCCAAAATATAGTTTCAGCTAAAAGGGATTTACAGATTTTTAAATTATTTCAGTAAGTTTCTTTTCACTGTCCTAATCTTTTTGGCAACAGCCAGATGTTTATTAATGTCCTTTGGCAGAATAAAAGTGAAGCAGTCTTCCAATGGTAACGGTTACTGAGCCCCATGACCTGCAACATCTAAAGGTCTGGAACTCTCTTCTGCCTTTGGCGCCTTCATTAGTCATCTGACTACAGCACAGCCCCATTTCTTGTCTCTGCCCTAGCTGGAAAACTAGTGAGTGTTGATATTTCAGATTTCCCATGAATTGCAATGGAAATTCCTGTGCATTGAAATCAGTATATTCTTCCCACTCTAAATACTAAGCTACTATATATTGATATTTTTTACCATTTTATATTCTAGTACAATCTGACTTCAGATTATAAACACTAGTATCTTTATTCTTCTTTCAGAAATGAGAACCATTCCATTAGTATAGTGCCTTTGGGTTGCCGATTTAAAGGATTTCACACATATCGTAGCAAACAGACCTCCAGATTTTTATGGACTTTATGAAAGAGTGTGCAATGCTTATTAAATCACTCCAATTCTTATAAGAAAACATAGGCTGTAAAATTTTAGACACTTCTAATAGCAAAATGTTTGCTAATATATCTCCTTGGGCAAGAGAAACAAAAGAAAAAATGAACAAATGTGACTTCATCAAACTAAAAAGCTCTTGCAGAGCAAAAGAAACCATCAGCAAAATGAAAATGGAACCCACTGAATGGTAGAACACATTTGTCAATGAAATATTTGATAAGGGGTTAATTTATAAAATGTATAACTTATTCTACTCAATACCAAGAAAACAAACAATTCAATTAAAAAATAGGCAAAGAACATCACTTCTCCAAAGAAGACATACGGATGGCCAATACACATGTGAAAAAATGCTCAATGTCACTAATCATCAGAGAGGTGCTAATAGACACTGCAATGACATATCATCTCCCACCTGTCAGAATGGCCATCATCAATAAATCAACAAACAAGCGTGTGGAGGATATGAAAAGGGAACACTTTTGCACTGTGGGTGAGAATACACATCGGTGCAGCCACTATAGAAAACTGCGTAGGGTTTCCTCAAAAAAATTAAAAATGGAACTGCCTTATGACCCAGTGATCCCACTTCTGGGAACATATCAGAAGAAATCCAAAACAATGGTTTGAAAGAATATGCACCCCAAAGTTCATTGCAGTACTATTTACAGTAGCAGTGTTATTTAAAATAAAAACAGAGGCATGGGTGTATGGAACAGACTGATAGCTGTCAGAGAGGAGGGGAGATGGGATCTGGATAAAAGAAGGTGAAAGGATTAAGCAAAAAATACATTATATATAATATATAAGCTATATATAATGTATATATACATATATATTTTATATATATGAGTTCTGTCAAGAAGAGTCTGGCCATTGTGAACATAACAAGAATGGTTTGTACAACATCAATGCAACTTGGCAACCAAGGAGAGCGGACTGAACAATGACAACTTCACTGTATTAGTCACTGAAGGCGGTAGACACCATTGAGTAAGAATGTGCACTGTGTGGCCATCACATTCAACATTATAAAGGGACTAGAGCTGTGAATCTGCATCAAATTTTGCATTTAGCCTGAACATTCCTCAGGAAACTATTTGGATGATCTGGAAGGCTGCAGCTATGAACAACTGGTGATTGGCAGCTTCATCACAACAATGTGCCCACTCATGCAAGCATGTCTCATGCAGTTTTTTGGCAAAACATCAAATCACCCAGGTGAGTCAGCGCTACTACAGTCCAGATTTGGTACCCTGAGACTTCTGACTTTTCCCAAAACTAAAATCACCTTTGAAAGGGAAGAGATTTCAGACTCGATGAGATTCAGGAAAATGCAATGGGGCAGCTTATGGCAATTAAAAGAATTTTGTGAGGTTACAAGATGCCACTTTGAAGAGGACTGAGGTGTCATTGTATCTTGTATCTTCTTCAACAAATATCTCTGTTTTTCATATTACATGGCTGGATAACTTCCTGACAGGACATATATATATCACATAGATTCAGAAAACAGTGTGATGATAGCCAAAGGGAAAGGAGGGTGAAGGGTAGGTGCAGGTGAGCAAAGAAGGGGGAAATAGGGACAGACAGAGACTTAGCTTGGGGTGATGAGCACACAATGCAGAGCAGATGATGTTTTGTTGAATTGTACACTTGAAACCCACATGGTTTTGTGAATCAGTGTCAACCTAATAAATTCAATATAAAAAATAACTCAGATTCTGACACTTAGAATGATATGTTACAGTTGGATCAAACCAACTTGTTGGATGTGTCCCTATGGCTATAAAAGAGTAGCTTTGGTTGACTAATACTCATGCTGAAAATAAGTAGAAAAGGTGTAAAACTACAAGGAGGGGAAGTGGTGTGTTCAAACTCCTTAGAGAGCTGCTGAGGCTGTCAGAACTTGAGCGGTCAAAATCACCAAGAAGAACAAACCACAAGGAGGTGTGGTGACATTCCAGGAGCAGCTTCGTCTCGGAGTGCCTGCTGAATCCTGGAACGGTGAGACTGAGAAAGGCAGAGGATGACAGCTAAGAGGCAAAAAGTTTTAGTTAAAACATGGGGCATGTAGGGTAAGTATGGTTGGATTGAGAGACAAAAAAATGGAGTAAGATATCCAGAATTTAAGAATGTATATTGAAGGAAGCAAAGAGAAATGGCCTTACATTACATACACTTAGCCATATTCTTCATTGAAGTATTTGTTCCATTTTATGCAATGAGGAAAAGTCTAAAAACAATAGAAAGCAGAAAGTAGGAACCATTTAAAGGTGACAGGAAGTTTCTTAGTGCCCCAGACATAGGAATTGTAAATAAGGACCTGCTAAGGATGAAGGACACTACTGTATATTCTAGCTCTGACTCAGTGCCCCAAAGAATAACATCAAAAGACAAATGAATAAAACAAATAAATTGAGCCATATAAAAATTGCAAACCACCTACAAAAACTAATCTATGAATTGTATTGGGAAGACCCTGTGCCTTCCCAACTCAGGGTCTCCATTACTACAGAGGGTAAACCATTTCTGGAGATAATAACACCATCCGGAGCTTCTAGAATATTATCATTAAAGAGCTCCAGCTTTCAATCAGAAACAGACCCACAGATTATCTAGCTCTTCAGGTTAGCAGCAACAAGTTATAGAAAAATGTGAAAAACAATTGATGAAAATTTCATTTTGTAAATGCAATATGAGAAAATAATAAAATGGAAAGTCTAGAAGTAAAAAGCTACAAAAATTAAAACAGAGAACTTAATTGTTGATTTTACTGTGCTATTAGACTCAGGAAAAGGTAGGATTAGTAGACTGAAATATAGATCTGTAGAAAATACTCAAAGTGAAACATAGAGATGAAGAAGAAAAAGGAGGAGGAGGAGGAGGAAGATGAGTGGGAAGAGAAGAAGAAAAAGAAATAAAAGAACATTGAAGAACTATGGGATATGTTGTAAAAAAAAAATCCACCACATGTTTAGTGCACAAAAAGCAGAGGCAGAAAACAAAACTGTAAAAAGCCAATAGTTAACTTTTTTTTAACTAGCAAAAAATAATTAAGCCAAAGACCCAAAAGTACTATGGAGCCCAAGCAAAATAAATTTACCACATTCAATAAAAAGAAAATGATAGGATGATGTTGAGAGAGATGCAGGAAAAAAAGATAGAAAATTATTTAAGAAATATGTTTTAAATCTAAGAAAAGAATAACTAGAAAGAATTTTCTTAACCTGATAAAAGATATCTTTTTGAAAAACAGGAAAATTTTATGTATAGTGAAATGCTGAAAATAAATGTTGAGATAAATAAAATATTCATTATTATTTCTAACACTAGGAAGTCCTGGGCAGTTTTAAAAGGCAATGCAAAGGAATAAAATGTATAAATAGTGGGAAAGACTAAAACACTCATAATTTGCTGATAATAGAATATAGAAAATCCTAAATTACCTAGAGATTTTCTAAAAAATTAAAGCCAACAAATAAATTTAACAAAGTATGTTGACATGGCCAATATACAAAAATCAAAGTGACTATATTTATAACAATTATAGAATGAAATTTAAGAAAAATACCTTTTATGATAGAATTAAAAAATCAAATAACTTACAATAAGTTTAATGCTAAATACACAAGAATCTAAACCAAAAAAACTACATAATACCACTAAAAAACTTAAAGAAGCCCTAAGCAAGAGTATATATACCATGCATTTCAGAGACTCATTATAGTAAATATATATATTTTTTTATTTTATTTTAATTGTTCTTGTACATAGGCAGGAAAATCTCATATATTTCATGCAGCAACATTTTTACTGATATGTCCCCCAAAGCAAGGGACATAAAGGAAAGAATAAACAAATGGGATCTCATCAAAATAAAAAGCTTCTGCATGGCTAAAGAAAACAGTATTAAAATAAAAAGAGAACCGACTGTGTGGGAAAACATATTTGTCAATGATACCTCAGACAAAGGTTTAATCTCCAAAATATATAAAGAACTTACACAACTCCACTCTATGAAGACAAGCAACCCAATTTAAAAAATGGGCAAAGGACTTGAACAAATACTTCTCCAAGGAGGACATACAGAGGATCCAGAGACACATGAAAAGATGCTCAGTATTGCTAGCTATCAGAGAGATGCAAATTAAAACCACAATGAGATACCAATATATTAAACATATTCATCAATAGAAAAAAATCAGTCTCAATCAAAACCCAGAAGATTATTTTTGTGTGTATATGTGTATGGAAATTGACCAGATTATTCTAAAATTTTTATGAAAACTCAGAGTCAAGAATAACCTATCTATTCTTAAAATAAAATGAGGTTCCATGATACACACTACTGCATAGTCTAGACTTGTGTTAATTACAGCATATCAATGCTGCAAGCAAGACAAATAGGCAAGTCATTGAGAATAGAGTTCATAAACATACAGTTATGGATTAAGTTAATTTGTGAAATGGTGCCACTGCAATACAGTGAAGATATTTTGTTTCAATAAATGGCATTAATTCATTTAAACATCCATGGGGAAAATTAAATAAATGAACTACATTCTCAGCTGACACCACACACAAAAATCAATGTTAAATAGATTACAGACCTCCATGTAAAATAATACACAATAAATTTTCTGAAAGATAAGCTGGTAGAATGGTTTGACTCTGAAATAAGAAAACATTTTTTAAGCCAGACATACAACACTAACAAGTAGGAAAGATTAATAAATTCAACTTCATTAAAATCAAATATTTCTGGTTGTCAAAACATAAGATTAAGAGAGTGAAAGAGCAAGTCTGAGAGTTGAAGATATTTGCAATGTACCAACCTGACCGAGGGCATGTATCAGTGTGCTTTTTACAAAAGCATGGAAGGAAAAAACTACAATCAATAAAAAAAGGCAGAATTCCAGTACTTCAAAAAATAAAAATAAATAAATAGATACATCAGAAGAGATGATATCCAAGTGCCTATTAAAAATATTTAAAAGTGCTCAATGTTATTACTCATCATTAAACAATTCAGATTTAAATGACAAATCAACACTAAGCACCTACAAGAATGGCTAAAATTAAGAGACCATAGCCAGTGTTGGTGCAGATTCAAAACTGCAGGATTTTTTTAAGCACTAAATATAAAGAGACACAATCACTCAAAAAAAACCTGTTTGGCAATGTTTTATAAAACTAGATATATGCTTATCCAACAATTCCAATCCTATATGTATACCCATCATAACTGAATACATATGTGCACCATATTCAAAGATTTAATGAGAACATTTTTCACAAGAGTGGCAAAAGGGGGAAAAGTGCATTAATAATAGAATTGATAAATGGTAGTAAATACTCCAAACAGAACACTGGACAGCAGTAAAGAAGGACAAACTCATGTTACACCCAAGAACAGACAGAGTCTAGTATATACTGGATGAAATTAGCCAGAACTGAAAGTATACATACTATCTGATTTATATTAGATAAAGTTCAAAAATGGGCAAAACAATTTTATGTTGATAGAACTCGTAAGATTGGTTATCTTTCCTGAAGCAATCATCGAGAAGTGCTTGTAGTTATATATATATATATATTCACTTTGTAATAATTAAATGGGCTGCTTAATTATGATCTGTGTACTTTTGTGAGTCTGTTACATTCTAATAAAAAATAAAAGTTTAGAGGATCCTGCATAATCTATTTTGAATGTCAATTTCTGTTTGAAATGTAAGTAACATAAGAAAAGCTTTATGTGACTATTCTTATCTCTTGTTAAAATAAATAACTACATTGCCCTGGCCCCTGTGGCTCAGTTGGTTGGGTGTCGTTCCACACAGTAAAAGATCACCAGTTCAATTCCTGGTCAGGGCACATGCTTGGGTAGCGGGTTCAGTCCCAGTCAGCATGCATACAAGAGGCAACAAATCGATGTTTCTCTCCTTTTGTTTCTCCCTCCCTTCTCCTCTGTTGAAATAAATTTAAAAAATTAATGGCTCTCTTTTTAATAAGTAGATAAGCACATTGATATATTTAAAATGGCATTTATAAGCAGCATTTCTTTTTACATGAGAAATGTAAAAATGTGTTTTTATGAAGTAAAGACATCTTTGAGTTTTAGCTAAATATTTAATTTTTCTTTTCCATTCTCATAATGACTTCAAATAGATTATGGAAGGAAAAAAATATAATTAAACCACAATAATAATTTAACACAAAGAATATACTTTTGAAAGAAATTTAAAAGTAATGCAACCCATAATTTAAAAAAAAAAAGATTGAATTAAGAATCTGAAGTTCAGAAACTATGAGGGGAAAAACAAGCCCAGTATTCACATGCTAACTCCAAGGAAGAAATTTATAGCTTTGTTATCTAAGTTACTGGAGCCAGTACATTGTTATTTGAATATGTTGGAGTTTTGGTTTTAGTAGAAATACTGGTTATTATATGGTCTCATATATACGTATAGCATAATAATTTTCAGAATTTCAATTCATTTGATTTATTTAATTGTGATGTTTATTTATTCTTTCATTGAAAAATATGTATCGAGCACCTGATATGTGTCCAGTCCAGTGCTAACCACTGGGCAGATGGAGAATAGTGAAGAACACAGAAATGGTCGTTAATTTTGCAGCACTTAAAAACTAGAGGAGAGGATACACAATAAGTAGTAATCACACAAATATATAATTGCAAACTGAAATTTAAAGGTCTAAAATTTAAACAAATATACTGTTAAAGAGATAATCAGGGAGATTCTATTTAAATTGGACAGTAAATGAACTTCTTTCTGAGGAAGTGAGTTTAGGCTTGTTGTGAGGAATGAGGAAGCAAAGAACGAGAAGTTTAGGTTGTTCTCACAGAGGGCGAACATGAATGAAGTCCTTGTAGCAGGAAATTGAAAGAGGAACAGAGTGTCTGGGGCATGGTGACTGAGGGTCAGAGGAAGACATGGCTTTGGAGGGGTCATGGTTGTTGATGTCGTGTGTGATGTTTGTTTTAAATGCATTGGGAAGCCATTGAAATGCTTTAAAATGAAAGACCTATTAAATATAAAGTTTAACATTAAGTAATAGACAGCTATGAAACAGTGTGAAAGGTTGCTGACACAGACATACTGGATTTGAGGAAGGCCTGGGAGTAGCACTGGCCAGCCATGCGAGTGGTGTGGATGAGGGTATTGACAATTCAAATGGAGACAAGGGGATGTATTGCAGATCTGCTTAGGAAAGTTAGATTCTTTCAGCTTTGCTTCCCGCAACAGGAAATAAAAATAATAGTATATATTTCATAAGCTATTAAAGATGGAATAGTTGATACTGTTCTTTTTAATGAGGAATAAGTCATTTATTTGGAAAAATAGAGTTAGTCATATACCGTCCTCTGCTGTCCAAGATAACAACTGATCTCTGTCTCAGCAGTATGACTGCTCGTTGCTTGTGGTTCCTCAGAACTCAAGGCAGCGTTGGTGTAACATATCACAAAGTGGTCTGCACTTCTGTGTTAGAGAACAGTTTCCTTTTACTTTGATTCTTTGTGGAACAGTGTCACAGCCTATATATCTGTATATTATGTATCCACAAGAGAACATATATTAACATTTATTTAGCCTCTGCTTGACAGGCACTATGCTGGTTAGTTCACATATATTTAATATTATTCCCACTTTCAGGATAAACTGATGCTTTAGTATGTTAATTAATGTGCTGAAAGCCACAGATAGAAATTAAATATCAGGTCTAATTCCAATGCTCAGGCTCTTTTTATGATTATCTACCCATTTTTATGTTAAGATTTTCACTTTTTGTGATTCCTACAACTTGTCTTCAGGTTAGCTATGGTAGCTATGATAGCCCAGCTTTTCCCTCATAATCTTTCTACCCTTGCATCCAGCCTACTAGCCTCTTAGAATCATTTACTTATCCACTTCTGATTGTCATCTCTAAATCCACTAACATGAAAGACTATATGTTAAATATTAAAATATTGACGAATATGGCTAACAAAACTCCAGTGTCACCTATACCATTCTTTAGGATTCACATGGTCCCAGATTTATACTTTGTTCTCCAATATTCATGCGTCCTTCACCAGAGCAATGAGTCACTGGCAGTCCTCTCTGTCTAGCATGAGCCTTCCCTTGTCTGACAAGAGAAGAATTCCGAAGTCAACTTTTATTTTGCAGCCACTAAGCCTTTACTGCAACACCTCCTTTGAAGCCTGAACTATCACCCTACCCTTACCTATATAATAGTTCGCCATTTTAAAACTGTAAACAAAAAATATACATCAGTTCACTTCAAAAACCGTTTATCGATCATCCATTATATAAAAGACATTCTATGTAAGGAAAGGAAAAGCACTATTGCTTCCTTCTGCTGCTTGACACCATCTTCTCTAAAATAGAGTCTCCACATTTGTTCAACAAAATGAGTTGAATGTATGCCACTGGGAAGGAGTCTTATCTATGTACATGCTAATTAAAAATACAGGGATAAAATTAAAGAATAACCTTAACTTAAAAAATAAGATTTGACTAAGTCAAAAATACAAATAAATTCTGAACTTGGGAAAATATTCTGAAGTATTATTAATATATTTTAAGAACCAGAGAGTGCCACTTGGAGTAACTTATCTGTACTTAAATGTGCTGTGTTGATGCCTCCAACCATATCCCAAGTCCTTATATTTGATTAGAAACATCAGGCTACTGTTGCGTTAAAGGAGTGAACACTTTCTCTGCTGGGAAATGAAGGGAGTGGCTCCTATCCCAGTTAGGTCAGCCAAGAGCTAAAGGGAAGAGAGAGAATGGAACAACACTCCAAAGTTATTAAACCATATTGTATGCATTTAAAAAGCATATTTTATGTTAATTTTTCCAGGTAGAAAGAAGAAAAACCTGGTAACAATTTACAATAATGTTTAGACCCATCCCTCAGAATGTTAATTTGGAGTTATAATAAATTGTACCAAGATTTTACTTATTTTAAGAAATTTTATAAATGTAATTTTTAATTTTGGACTGTGACATGAGCCCTGCTTTCTTAATCCCCATGGAGTGCTGGCTCTGGCCTGGCTGTTCAGCCACTGCAGCTGTAGGGTGTGAACATTAATACCTGAATGTCCATGTCCCGAGGTCCATCTTGCTTGCCTTGAAGAATATTGGTGCCCATGAATCCCTTTCATCAATGACTTTCCCCTGGGAGCAGCAGAGCTGGCATTCAGTGGACCATTCCCCCAGAGATCCACAAATACAGTGCTTCTTGGAGGCCATCCCAATAGGACATTGGATCTTGGTAAATCTTGGGCACTGTCTTGTGCCTTCTTTCTGTTCTTAGAAAATAAGAAGGAGTATTTTTTCCATGTTATGACCATTTAGGACATTCAACAAAAGCTCATTTGGGATAAAATATATTGCAAGAATTATTAAAACTGTTTTTTTCAGCGGTTGCTCTGATGGCTGAGCCAAATTATGCAGACAATCCAGTTCTCAGAATTGCAATGCTCACGGTCTGCAGTGCACCTCCTCAGACCATTGCCATTGCCCAGGAGCTGGTGAACTGGAGAGGATTGCTAAATTACCTTTGGACCTGAAGCAGATGAGCAATACTTCTGTTTTAATGAAGTGAGGGGGACCCCAAAACCCTGGAATTTATTTATTAAAAATTTTGTATTTATCCTTGTCTGTTTCATCTTCAGTCACCTTCAGAGTACTTTCCATTTTGCAATACACTTATCAAGACATTTTTTCATTGCACAAAACAGTTTTTGAACTCATCAATTTTGATGCTTTTAATGTTTTCTGCTATTTTTGTTTCAGCCCTTGCACATCAACAAAACACTTTCCTCTGAGGACTATTTTCATCCAGGGAATGAACAAACAAAAAAGTCACTCAGGGTGAGATTAGGTGAATAGGAGGGATGGGGCATGGGGGTCATGCCGTTTTGGTCAAAAACTGGTGAACCCTTAGCTTGGTGTATGGGCTCTCGTAAATCACCCATCATGAAATGGACAAATGCATTTTAAGATTCTTCAGAAAAATTTACTGAAGTTGAATTCAGTCTCTCACAACAATGCCAGCTAGTACACTGATACAGATGGGTTCCTAGAATACTCACCTAGTGGGAGAACCTGCACTACAAAAGGCCCACCCTCCAGAAAATAATTCTTTTTTTTATATTTTATTTATTTATCTTTAGAGGGGAAGGGAAAGAGGGAGAGAGAGGGAGAGAAATATCAATGTATGGCTGCCTCTTGTGCATCCCTTGCCAGGAACTGGCCTGCAACCCAGACATATGCCCTGACTTGGAATTGAACCGTGATCCTTTGGTTCACAGGCCTGCGCTCAATACACTGAGCTACACCAGCCAGGGCTAATTCTTTTTTTTTTTTTTTTTGAGTTCCGCCTTCAAATATACCAATACACAAAAACATAAGAACACTGTGAAGATTATTTAACCAAAATATCACAGGGAATAGTGAGTAAAGGACTGAGCAGAGGCAGTCTGATATCAAGTCTATACTCGTAAATAATACACTGAGATGCCTCACTGAGTGTTTTTCCAGTCGAATGAAATAATATAGACAAAATACTGATACTTATGCATAGCCGATGCTCAGTAAATTTAGATTAATGTTAAATTTGTAGCTTAAAAGGTTCATCCAAATTTTTGACCTGTTTAAAACTGAGCACTGTGGAAGCTTCAGCTTTTTCTAGTAAACATAGCTCAAGCTATAAACCCAGTTGGTGCTCAGGTGTGCATGTTAAATTGATTATGTTTAACAATTATGGTAGATCGCAAAAAACAACTACAAATTATTCACCTCCTTACATCCATGTGGCCTTTCCTTGTAATTCAGAATGCCCTCCCACTCTCATGCTGGGCTTGGCTATGTGACTTGCTTTGGCCAATGAGGCAAGAGCAAGCATGAGACAAGCAGAGAACTAGAAAATGTCCTTTTAGTTCATGGAACTCTTCAACAGCCATGCAAATTAGCCTGGGCTAGCCTGATGGGTTAAGAGACACCTGTCATCCAGTCACTCCTATTGCACTAGCCATCTGCCAGCCATCCACCGGGACTATGAGTGAGGTCATTCCAGACCAGCCAGCCCCAGTCAGTCCCCACATAGGTCCTGGTATGGATAAAAAGGTGAGACCTGTGGAAAAGCCACTCACTAAGTTCATTCCATGTGGTGGAAATTTGGGAAATACTGGATTAATATGATGACGTGGGTGGACAAATTGAGAAACTCGTATATGTATTCTGATCTGCATTACATACTTTGGCACTACATAGAAATGAGCCATGTGCAAATAATTAGTGCGCAGGTGACTGTTCATTTCTGGAGTTATTTAAGGTCATCTTGCTTCATCCTCAGTCTCATTTTTGAAGCTAGCAACTGAAAACTGTACCTTGCAAGTCCCAGCAAGATTTTTATCTTGCAAAATTCTCAGTCCTACTCTCAGAGTGAAGTAGAAAACAAAGGTCATAGGAAATTCTGCCAATCTGGAAAAGTGGAGGTCTTTTAATAAGATAGTCTCAACCTTGGTTATAGGGTGTGTCACCTTCCATTGTATATATCCCCTTCCTCAGAGGGATTATTACAGACTCTGAAATGTGACTTTATTATCACAGAAGAGTTGAAATCTACAAAGATCTTTGTGTTGAACTAGCCAATACTATGAGTATTCTTAGTCTGTTACATATTTGAAACCAACGAATGGCTATATTTTTCTAAGTTAGGAGCTAATCATTTTTGATAAACATTAGAAGAAAGAATTCTACTTACCATAACAATATCAAAATTACATGTTAAGTAATCTAATTTATGTCAATCTGGAGAAATTCTGGACAAAATATTTTTTTCTAAACTATCAATTGCACATAGCAAAAGCCTGATACAAAAATAGCCTCTTATCCAGACTTAGTCATTTTCCTAATTCCAACACACATACAAACATGGCAAAATTTTTACTTCTATGTTAATATCCATTGTTAAAACACATTTTTTCAAAAGACTAAATGTGTGGACTGAGTACTCTGAAATACTTAAAAGCATTCCAAAATAATATAGCACAATTTGCATGATCAAATAGATTTTTAGTGTTTAAAATTTATAAAATTTTTAATATTTTTATTATACATATCAAGTACTTTTTGTAGCTCAAATTATGTGTTTGTTAAAGATTGTCACGTGTATTTGTTGAGCATAGCTATAGAATGAAGTCTATTTGACCTGGGAACTGCATGGCATAGGAACCGTCTGGCCATGTGAATTGTAATTGTCATTTGGGGAGGATATATTTGCCATCTGCCATCTACCAAGTTTCTGTTTGGCACTGACCACTGGAACATTCGGAGTGGCTTCTAGCATTAAAATTCTCTCCCAGTTGCCATCTTAAGATAGTATTTTTCCAGCTATTACAAAGCATGTTTGTTAAATCCATTATTTCTACTGCCATAGCTTTGTCTGATAGAAGGCAAACATTTGGACAGGGTGAATTGTACATAGCAAAATATGTGCCAGCAGCAGAAAAGTAGGTGGGGCCATACTTGCTGGTACATTTCAATAAACAATTTTGGTAGAATTTTTTTTTAATTCTGGGGAAAATTTTTAGTTTGGTACCAGCTTGCCATTTATTGTCCTATAAAGTAATGAGTGGTTAATAATAATAGCAAACATGTTTTTAATACATAAAATTAATATACATTTTCCATGAATTAGGTTGACTCTATTTATTTGTCATTGCCATGGATAATTTTATAACTGAGTGTTGATATTTTGTTGTTAACACTGCCCAAGGGAAGAATTCCAAGAAGGATCCAGAACCACTGACAGAAATTATTTGTAGTATGTTACAAACCATCTTATGTGGCTGTACCATATGCAGATTCTATTTTTTCTAATACAATTTTCATTAATCTTTTAAATGTATTTTCTTAACTCATGTTTAGAATACAACATAACATAAATGGACATACAAAACCTTAAATTAATATTTTATATAGTGTCCTCTCTCAACCAGAAAGAAGATCTAGTGAACACTAAAGTTATAACTGATATGAATTCATAGATTATTTTTTACTCAAAGTGGAGGCAACCCACTTATTTAGGGGCCTTGGTGGTTGACATCAACTAATATAGCTAACTTTATTATTTTATGATGTCAAATGATGCCAATAACTGTGAGCATAATAGAAATCATGGCATTCATTATGCTCTTTTCTAACCATTTCTGACACGTATATTTTAGTCACACGGACACAACAAGGTACATAATACAAAATAATTATATTAATGCTTTTCACTGAGGAAACCAAATTATTGAGAGTAATTGGGAAAAGAGTGATTATTTGAATAAGTCAAATATTAAAATACATATTTCCCCATGTATCTAGATGATCACAAATGACATTAAAATTGGAAATGCATTAGAGGCCATGTATATGTGTCTGATTAATATCATATATTCTGTAGTTAGGCTTTCTGGACTCAAATCTCAGCACTGACATTTGTTGATTTTGTGACCTTAGGGAAGTTTTTTAAGTTTTGGACTTCATATCCTCATATGTAAAACAGGGAATATTACCAACTATATCATAGGATTTTTGAGATGGCTAAATGTAAAGTGCTTAGCAGAGGATATAGAGTATCTGATTTGAACTGGATGCAAAATACAAATATTTATAAGATGAATATCAATGAATTAGTCATTATCATAAATCCCATTTGTGTACTTTTGTCATTGATTTTTTTCTGATTCACTGAATGACCTCAGAAATCCTTTATCCACCGGTATTGCCTGATTTGCTTCACTGTTTGCTTTCTTGCAATGCTGTTTTCAATATTTTTCTATGCTCACTTCTCTTTATTCAGAGAAGTTGGTCTCTGACCAAATTGTATTAAATAACCACATGCTCTATCCTGTGGCTCTAACTGAATTTTCTTCATAAAATGTATTATCTATATTAATGTTATTTTCATTTATTTATTAACTCACTTATTATCTGTTTCCCTCATTTTATTTATCACCGTGTTCCCCATGGCTGGAACTCAATGAAGACATACATGTCTATGTCCTCTTGTTGCTTCCTTAGCCGTAACTCCTACACATTCACTGCTGTTTATATCTTTACCACACTTTCATCCTATATGAACATTTGAATTAGTAGTGGAAGTCTCTACCTCTTCTGTGTGACACACCTCATCATCAGTTTTCCCATGAAAGATACTATATTTTATTATGTTATATAATTTTATATTAGTTATATCTCATGTATTTTTATATATGAAGGACTTTATCTTGATTTCTTTTTTTAAGATTTTATTTATTTATTTATTTATTTTTAGAGAGGGCAAGGGAAGGAGAGAGGGAAAGGAATATCAGTGTGTGGTTGCCTCTAGTGGGCCCCCTACTGGAGACCTGGCCCACAACCCAGGCATGTGCCCTGACTGGAAATCAAACCAGTGACCCTTTGGTTTGCAGACCAGCACTCAATCCACTAAGCCACACCAGCCAGGGCTTGATTTGTTTATATAACAAATTTCAAGTGTTTTTCTCAAGTGTAATTTGGGATTTAGAATTTAAGTGTCTGCTCAACTAGTGGGCTGCATCACCCATGGGTATTTGCATTATTTGGTATTCTTGGAAGTATGTTTTATACATAGATTTTAAGTAAAGTTGTATGAGAAACAGAGATACATGATAGAATTTATTTATTCAGAATTACTTATTGGGAGAAGATGTTTGAAAACAATACCTCCAATATACAGCTAATATCCAAAATATATAAGAACTCATATAACTCAACATCAAAATAAGCAATCTTATTTCAAAATGGGCAGAGGACCTCAATAGACACTTCTCCCAAGTTGACATACAAATGGCCAACAGTTTTATGAAAAGATGCCCAACTTCACTAGCTATAACAGAGATGAAAATCAAAGCCCTTATGAGTTACCACCTCATACCTGCTAAAATGACTATTAACAAAAAGACAAGAAATAATAACTATTGGAGAGGTTGTGGAGAAAAGGAACCCTCATTCACTGCTGGTGGGAATGTAAATTGGTATAGTCACTGTGGAAACTGGTATGGAGGTTCATTAAAATATTAAGAATAGAGTTACCATATGACCCAGCAACCCCCTCTTCTGAGCACCTACCTGAAAACTTTGAAAACATTTATTTATAAGGGTATATGCACCCCTATGTTTATTACAGCATTATTTGTGGTAGTCAAGACATGGAAATAACTTAAGTGTCCTTGAATAGATTATTGGATAAAGAAGATGTAGTACATCTATTCTATGGAATACTACTCATTCATAAGAAAGGATGAAATACTGCCATTTATGACAACATGGATGCATCTGTAATGTACCTTGCTAAGTGAAGTAAGTCAGACAGAAAAGATTAGGAGCCATATGATTTGATTTATATGTGGGTTATAAAATAGAAAGCAACAAATGAACAAACTAAACAAATTCATAGACACAGGCAGCAGAAGAGTGATAAGGTATGGGGAGAGGATGGGGAGGGTAAAGGGGGCCAAATGTGCTGATGGAAGGAGGCTAGACTTTTGGTTGTGAAAAGACAGTGCAATTTATTGAAGATGTACCATAGATTTGTACACTTGAAGCTTATAAATGTTATTAGCCAATGTCACCCCAATAAACTTAATAAATAAAAGAGGAAAAATACTTATTAAGCATTTATCATGTTTTATTAATGCTGGGAATTGGGGCCTTTGATCCCCAAATTCAGAAAATCTTTTATCAATGTGCATACTAGACTGGTGCAATAATACCTCTGCCAAGAAACACTATCTATTTTAAACATATAATGTTTTCACATTTATAAATAAGGAGTTTAGAAGGGTGAGACAGACAAAATGAGTAATGAAAATGAAATCGCTAACTACCATGATAGAAGTGTAGAAAACAATGAGAACATAAATATAGGAGTCCTAACACATTCTAGAAGTCAGGAAATGTTTCCCTGGGGAAGTAATGTTTATCCTCATTCCTGAAAATAAGGAGGGATAACCCGAATGTTTCTTACCTGTGCCCAGGGCTAGGGCAGACAAACCCAAACTAGAGGGACCTGTATTCAGGAGGAGCTTGAAGAGCTAATCATACAGCTTTGGAGCACAAATGACACGGCACAAAGGAGACAGAAGAATGTCATTCCCATATGGTAACTCTGGAGCCTAACAATCTTGTTTTATAAACCCTGGGAAATTGCCAGTGACCAGTTGCCTTCCCTCAGGACATTGCCTGGTGGTATCCATTAACAAGAAGGCTGGAGTAAAAGAAACTGAGAACTTCTGAGACAGCACATGAGGACTCCCAGAATAAGTGGCCAACATTTTCAGACATCACACACTAGGAGAGAGAGTGATACTTGCCAAAAAAGAGAGCCTGTAAAGCTGGAGAATTAATATTAATGAATCCTTATCTGAACCCACAGGCTGGCAAGGCAGGCGGACAAGCTGGGTAACTTGCTGTAACAAAGAAGATGTGTTCTTACAACACTTTAACTTTGGAAATCCCTTTATACGAAGTAGAATTAACACAACTTAATTTTGGGGTGCTTTTAAACAACTAAATTTCTTTATGGCTCATCAACTGTGATCCCTAAGGGAGATTGCTGATCTCCAGATTGCCTTCATTTGTCAGCTGCAGCTCTATAACCTTCTCTTTCCTAAACGGAGGCACACAGATCCCTCTGAATGGTTTCAGTTCAAGAGCCCAGTTAACATTTTCACAACTCCTAAATTACATGGATCATACATGCCAGGAACATAAGCCCCCTTTGTGAATAAATTGTGTATGGCTTATTTTTCCTCTTTGTTCTCCACAGCCAGAGGACAAGCAAGGAGGGGGGAAAAAAAGAAAAACTGACATTCTTCCAGTCTCTATCAAACACAGATTGATTTTGATAAAATATTATAATGATATTTCCAGATGAACTGCTAATCACAATATTATTAGTATATGATTTTAATATGTTTATAAAGCAGGATCTAAAAACAGTGTGCCTTTGAGTTTCACCTGTATTGGGTTGTCTGTGTATTCCATTTGGTCTTTACAAAGACATATCAAAGTTTCCCCATAATGCTTACATTAGGATAATAATACATAAAACAAAGACTAGTTATCATAATTTGCAGCATAGACAGCACTCTTCAATGGATTCTGTTCATTTAATTAATATTTATCGAGAGCCCAGAGGGAGCCTGGCAGGCTATGAAGTGCCAGCCACTCCCACCCTCACTGTTCTCTCGCCATCTGCTGTGCATGCAAACGGTAGGCAAGCGGCCACCTCCAGGTGAAATTTTCTCCAGGAGAAAATGTGTTCCTAGGTCATCTCTTTTCTGCTTCAAAATACTTGGCTATTTCTAATTTCTCACTTGGCTTGAACTTAGGTATGACTTATATTCAAAGGTAACTTATTCAAAGCTCTAAATATGTTAGACTACAGGATACTTTAAGGTTTTTCTTTTGTTCCTTTGGAGTCTAGTGAATCCCAGATTTACTATAAATGAGTTTGCATGTTTCTAACCATTAATGAAAGAACTACAAAATCATTTTCTCAGGGAATTATGGTAGTCAGGAAATTTAAAGGTTACAAAGATTAAATAAAGTTCTTTACTGGCATCTCATTGAGACATCTAATCAAAACCTTCATATCCTTCCCTAGCCAACGTGGCTGGCTCAGTTGGTTGGGCATCATCTGCAGACCTAAAGGTCTTGGGTTGGATTCCCAGTCAGGGCTCATACCTGCATTGCAGGTTCAGTTTTCAGTGGGGACATGGGCAAGAGGCTACTGATTGATGTTTCTCTTTCACAGCAATGTTTCTCTGTTTCACTCCCTCTTTTTCTTCCTCCTTTTCCCTCTCTCAGGAATCAATAAAAGAAAAAGAAAAAGAAACCTTTATGTCTTTCCAAGTTGTATTCACAGTCCCAAAATTCTATTTTAAATTAATGCCCAGGTTCAGTTCCCCTTCCGTCCCTCTCTCACTCCTCCACAGATTTCCCTGGTACAGAAACAGGATGCATGCAGCCTGTAGCATCCTTAACATTAAAAAGCCCATTTCCTCAAATGAGCATCATGGGGTTGAACACAGCCAGGCATTGTCATTGCCCAGATAGCGGCCCCCCAGCTCTTTCATTTTCTCTCACTTCTCATGCCAACGCTCCCGAAAGGACTTTTAACCCTAGTAGGTTTCAACTCTGAAACTCTGAGATGGAAGCAGTCTCCGCTGTTTCTGCTTCAGTGATGCCTTTCATTCCTAGTAACGTTTGCTCACCATTCTCCTGTACCCCCGGGCTGTCTCTAGCTCAGGGACTGAGAGGTTCCATTTCTGCCAGTGTTATTCCACTCTTCACTGACAGATACACTTTGTTCCATGCTTTAATGTGGGTGCCCTTCATGAGTGTCCAATTTGGCCATCCTGCTTCTTGTGGCCATTACTTTTCCAAGGCTTGTTCCTATTTTTTTTTTCTGATGAATCATGCTCAGTGGGAAAAGTGCTTGCAGGATTTACTGTTCATTTTCTTAGTTTTCTCAGAGAAGAGGGGTCCAAATAAATGGAATACTCATTAATGTAATAACCACGAGATATATCAGACTATGCTGAAAACAGGGAAAAGTTTCTGAGGTCAAGTGGATGAACAAGTGAGTATAATACAATTCCTTTTTTCCACTCTTACAATTTTAGCCTCCACCTCTCTCAGGAGTGCAGCTGACTTAATCATGGCACTGAGGAAGTGAGGAGCGGTACATGGAATTTTTTCATGAGCAAAAGAAGCAGAGCAGATTCTATCCAGATTTATTTTACCAGTATTGGCAGATTCTGTTTCAGCCTATCCTTGGAATCACTCAGTATTTTGTGAAAGGTTCCATTAACAAAAATCAGCCTTGCTCAGGCTTCTATCCCATTTCTTTCCTGGCCTCTTTCTCAGGAGTCATACTTTCTAGGCATGTGTAAAAGGTCCTTTCACTAAAACTCACTTTTAGTGATTTCATTCATTGGTGAATGATGAGTAATATTTATTTCATCATTGTGACCAATGAAATGTTAATAATTCCTAAGGATAATATCACAAAGTTCATTAATGTGGGAGAAAGGGTTAATTGCTTAAATTTAAAGATAAAACTAAAGTTGTAATTTAACTGTTTAAAATAATTGGAAACAACTATTTGAGAGAATTTTATGCTGATTATTATCTAATCACTTTGATGAGTAATTTAAGAGTTTAAATGCTTACAACATGCTGATATCAATCATATTCAACTCAAAGGACCAAAAATCAACTGTTTTAAAATTAGAATAAAATACCTGTATCACTAAAAATTTTCTCAAAACTATGACAAGCATGAAAACTATTAAAAGATGTACTGTTGATGGTAAATTCAATAAGATTTTTCTCTTTGTCATTTTTCATTATAATTTGTCTCATAAATTATTTTTATACACAAATTTTTCTATATATAAAAGAAAACTTTTATACAAAAGAGAAGTTTTAAGCATTGTATGGCTAATGGAAATAGAAAAAAATATTTCAAAACTGGAGCAATTTTGCCCACCAGTGGACATTTGGAAACTTCTGGAGACATATTTGGTTTCACACTACAGAGAAACTTTTGGTTTCTAGTGTCCAGACGTCAGTAATACTGCTAAGCATACAAAAATGCATATGACCAAAGTTAAAAAACCATTAATAGATAAACTTTAAGATCACATGTAAGACTGTGATATAAGCAAATTTTTACATAAATGACCAGTTTAGGTATTACATAAAGTATTTTAATTTAGTCAGTTGCTGAATATCTATGATCCATGCTATACCAATTTATCTGAATCAACAGCACAAATCATAGTCTTAAATTACATATGAGGGGAGATAACCCCCAAAACAGAGTTATATTCTGAGGAGCAGACCTCTTGTAGTACAGGCTGCCCCACCAGGTGAATGTTCTAGGAACCCATTTGTATCAGTGTACCAGGTGGTGTTGTCATGAGAGGCTGCATTCAGCTTCAGTGAACTTTTTTTTTTCTGTCCCTTTCAATGAGTTTTTCTGTTTCATGATGGGTGATTTACATGAACACCTGCCATACTGTTCTGTGTTCAGCAGTTCTTGACCAAAAACTGAATGACCCCTGTGTCCCGACCTCCCTGTTCACCTGATCTCACCCTGAGCAAGTTCTTTTTATATCCCCAGATGAAAAAAGTCCTCAGAGGGAAAACTTTTGCCATTGTAGAAGAGATAAAATAAAAAATGGCAGAAGCACTAAAAAGCATCAAACTCAGTGAGTTCAAAAACTGTTTTAAACAGTGGAAAACATCTCGATAGGTGTATTGTATCAAATGGAGAGCACTTTGTAGGTGACTGGAGTTTAAACATGTAAGAATAAATGCACAATTTTTTATAAATAAATTCCTTTTTTGGGGGGTTCCCCCTCATACACATAAATAATTGTATTCTTTACAGCTGAGCTGATTTCCACAAATGGCAGGACATACCAGGTAACTATTTAGATATCATTGATAAAAGTATATCAATAACATTTGCTTTTAAAAACTAAAATATATTAATATGTTATTTAATCCTCAACTGAGGATATAATTATTGATTTTAGAGAGAGGCGAGGGGAGAGAGCAAGAGAGAAACTCTGATGTGAGAGTTAAACATCCATTGTTGCTTCCCATGTTCGCTCTGAACTGGGATAGAACCTATAACCTTTTGGTGTGTAGGATGGTGCTCCAACCAACCGAGCCATTTGGTGAGGGCTATATTAGTATTTTTATGCAAGTAGGTTTTTCAACATCATACTGCATCTAAATAAATACATACTGGGTCTTGCAAAAGTAACACCTGCTTGAGTATGGTTGACAGGGTAACAATGTGGGTGTAGTAATTTATCATTTTAATTTGAACATTTCACCTAAAATGACATATACTGTGCTTGAGTGTGATATTGTTCTGGTACAGAACTATGTGCTTATGAGTTTATATAAAAGATTTTGTAATAAAAAGGGGACATTATTTGTGCGGGACCCTGATGGTATTAAAGATAGTTTAAAGTAGTTTTAAAAATGAGTTTCAATTTATTATTTTGCTAATGTCCTAGAGTTACTTAGATTTTGAGCAGTGTTTTTCTTCCATACTGAATTTAACAAAATTATGAACTCCCAGTCAATTTGCTAACTATGGACTTGAATATAATCTTATAAATGCAACACTCTACATATTACTACATGTTTTCTTCCTTAAATGAAAACATTAAAAAAATCAGCAACTCTCTCTTTTAAAATACACATCTCCTACCAAACTTTCAAACTGTTGCACAACTTGATAGAAACACACACAAAGACAAATACTGAAAGGAATATACACATAGAAAAGAAGAAATAAATGAACTTTGGAACATGTGGCCTAAATTAGAAGGAAAAACTGATCTAGAAAATATTATGTGGAAGTAAATTTATTTTGTAAGAGAACTTAAAACAAGAAAAATGTATTTTTAAATGGGAGACTGCTCTATATTTTATAAAATAAATGATACAATATTTTTAAGAGGAATTTTTTTTCTGATACTTGGTTTGTTCCCAAATAGTAATATTATTATCTTGTGAACAATATTAAGAATATTATAAAATAGAATTTTCTCTTGGTGCCAAAAAGTCATATTGTCAATTTATATTTAGTTATTGCATACATTACTTCTTTTGAATCATTTTACTTTTTTTTCCTTGTTCAGAAAAAGAAGTTAAATAATAAAATAATTACAAAGAATTTGAAAAGGTTTCATCCTGAAGACACAATAAATAATGTGGAACATAAAAAAAAGAAGAACAGACTTCTGGCCAAGATGGAGGCATAGGTAGATACACTGTGCCTCCTCGCACAGCCAAAATTAAGGACAACAAAAATTTAGAAACAAAAAAAAAACAGAACTGGCAGAAAAATTGAACTGTACAGAAGTAAGACCACCATTCATCCACATCAATAAACCAGGCAAAAATGGGGAGCAAGACAGACCCCGCTACCCAGGGCCCCAGCGCCGGAAAATAAAGCCTAAAAGCAACTATTATTGAAAACACTTGTGGGGGTTGAGGTGCTGGGAGAGACTCCCAGCCTCACAGGAAAGTTCATTGGAGGGACCCACAGGGTTCTAGAACATACATAAGCCCAGCCACCCAGAAACCAGCACCTGAAGGGCCCAATTTGCTTGTGGGAAGTAGTGGAATGGACTGAAACCCGAGAGAGAGCAGAGCAAGCACCATTGTTCCCTCTCAGACCCCTCCCCCACAAACAGTGTCACAACCCATCGTCTGGGCTGCCCCACTCTGGTGAACACCTGAGGTTCCGCCCCTCATACATAACAGGTGTGACCAGACAGAAGAAAAAAGAAAAGAAGAAATGGCCCAGGCAGAAGAGCAGATCAAAGCCCCAGATCAAATACATCTAAGTGACCAAGAGATAGCAAACCTATCAGATGCACAATTCAAGGCACTGGTGATCAGGATGCTCACAGAACTGGTGGATTTTGGTCTCAAATTAGATGAAAAAATTGAAGTGTACACTAAGTGAAATGAAGGAAAATGCACAGAGAACTAATAGTGATGGGAGGAAAACTGGGACTCATATCAATGGAGTGCACCAGAAGAAAGAAAGAAACAACCAAACAGAAAAGAATGAAGAAACCAGAATTCAAAACTGTGAGGAGAGGCTTAGGAAGCTCCAGGACACGTTTAAATGTCCCAACATCCAAATTATAGGGGTACCAGAGGGGAAGAAGAAGAGCAACAAGTGGAAAACTTATTTGAACAAATAATAAAGGAGAACTTCCCCAATCTGACAAAGGAAATAGACTTCCAGGAAGTCCAGGAAGCTCAGAGAGTCCCAAAGAAGTTGGACCCAAGGAGGAACACACCAAGGCACCTCCTATTTACATTAGCAAAGATTAAAATGAAGGAAAGAATCCTAGAAGCAGCAAGGGATAAAGGGACAGTCACCTACAAAGGAGTTCCCATCAGACTGTCATCTGATTTCTCAAAAGAGACCTTACAGGCAAGAAGGGGCTGGAAAGAGGTATTCCAAGTCATGAAAGGCAAGGACCTACATCCAAGATTGCTCTATCCAGTAAAGCTGTCATTTAGAATGGAAGGGAAGATAAAGTGCTTCTCTGATAAGGTCAAGTTAAAGGAGTTCATCATCACCAAGCCCTTATTATATGAAATGTTAAAGGAACTTATGTAAGAAAAAGAAGATGAAAAATATGACAGTAAAAAGACAGCAAACTCACAGGTATTAACAACCAGACCTAAAACAAAAACAAATAAGCAAACAATTAGCACAGGAACAGAACCACAGAAATGGAGATTACATGGAGGGTTAGCAACAGGGGAGTGGGAGGAGGAGAGAGGGGGAAAAGGTACAGAGAACAAGTAGCATATATGTTGGGTAGAAAATAGACAGGGGGAGGGCAAGAATAGTATGGGAAATGTAGAAACTAAAGAACTTATGACACATGGACATGAACTAAAGGTGTGGTATGTGGGTGGGAGGGGGTGTGCAAGGTGGAGGGGAATGAAGGGTGGGAAGGGGACAACTGTAATAGCACAATCAATAAAATATATTAAAAAGAAAGAAAGAAAAATATTTTCAATAATTATACTGCCAACATTTCCAAGGAATTTCAGAATGACAATATCCTTTACAGAGATAGATATACATACTCATACAGATATATCACACAATAAATATTTTACTAACACACCCACTCTCAAATATTTATTTTTTTCTGAGCTTTTTCTTCTTTTTAACTAAATTTAACAGATTTCAAATGATACATTGTAAAATTAATAATATCCATTAACAGAATGGTTTTATTGCTTAGTACAAATTTAATTAAGACTCTTAAAAATAAAAACAAACAAAACCAAAGAAGTAATGTATGTAACATGAGTTAGGGTTACAAAAGAAATAAGGAGCAGGTGATGGAGAAACACTGCCCAGTGTACTTTAACTTTTTAATTTGGCATTGACTTAAGCCCATAAATGTAAAATATATGTTTCTTTATAGTACTTTTATGAATAATCCCAAATGTTGAGTTGACCTTACTCCCATTTGCAGATAAATGCCTTCCCTCTGGACTACTTATATAAGAGATGAATGGAGAGATAAGACCTCAAAATCTGAAAATTTAAATATATTTAAGTTGCCTTAAATATGCTAAAGTGTACATTCAATAGAAAAAATAGATATCTTAGGTTTCTGAGACTTATAGAATAATGAGCTTACCCATTGCATTCAGAATTTGTAGTTACTTAAGGCTATACAAATTATAATGTATTAAGTATTACAACTAAACAAAAATGATGTAGTTAATAAATAACATCAGTTTTAGCTCTATAAATCTTATTCTGAAATGTTGTTTGCCTGAATGTGTAGATTGTATGTTATCACAACATAGATTAGGGGTTTAGGTTAATTTTTTTAGAAAAAAGGGTAATATTTATTTGAAACAAGATAATAATTGATATGACCAGATAGTAATTTATGAAATCATTTTTTAACAGCTAACTTATCCCTGTGGAGGTTGTAGATTCTCATAATTTATATAATTTTAAATTCTTGCACATTTTAGATTGCTACATTTTTAAAAGATCATCAGCAATAACAACACATATTGGTACAGAATATTCAAATACATTTATCTAATAATGTTTTCATTCACTTCCTAGACCAATTAAGAACCTAAAAACTGGATTCTTGTAATATTAAAATAAACATAAGATATTTCTTTTGCTATTTTTATATTCTTGTGCTTATACAACCATTAATCATAGTTCAAAACAGATGTTTTTCTATTTTTTTATTATTTAGCAATTTTTACTCTCTCTCTCACTGCACAATTATATTTCCTGGACTTTACATTTCTATTGCCTTATAAACCCCTGAAGAATCAGTCTACAAAGCAAGGCAGAGTCATAACCTATTCCCACCCAGTAAAGGAATTTTTAATATCACAGCTTTAAAGAGCTTAATGCTAGACTTTCATCAGTTCATATTTTTATAAATAAAATCTGATATATTATTCTTTTTGAAGAGCTATAAGGAGCCATCCTTGCGATAGTAATACCTCCATGTCCTCTAGAAAATGTGGCTGATGTCTCAGTTACTCTTTTTTTGCTCATCCTCAAAAGCATGCTAGGGAAAACCTTAGCAATTCTTCGACTATCCAGTGTGGTAACTTGAGCTAGCAATGGTAGTAATTGAAATATGGGGGGAACATAATAGCATTCAAATAACTACATATGTGTGGCAAAATCCCTAATTGCTGTGGCCTCCTTATTTATAGACAATTAGAAAAATTGGACCTATAAAGGGGCATAAGAAGAAAGATACCTCAGGAAATATTGCAAAGATTCCATCTCCAAATTATGTCAGTAGTCAAACAAATGGATTCATTGTTCTCTGCTACTTGCCTGGTATAAAAGGAAAGCTTGGAATGGATAATAGCCATTTCAAAAGTTAACTGATGAAAGTGAATCATGCATTTCTTTGTATATTTGTTTTAGGTATTTTTCCCACCTACCCTGGTTGCTTAAATTAAACTCTAGAATTCAGTGTTCCTTAAAAACAGAGAGAGGGAGCCAATAGAGAATGTGTACTTGATTCCATTTTAATTGCCTTTATAGGTCCTTATGGCAGGATCCAAAATAATCATTTGGAAGAGAAATTCTGGATTACAATAGTCAACATGTATCCAAGAAAAGCTTTTCAATCCCATCTTAGGGATTTTAGTGGGGAGATGGCAAGAATATGAGATCTGCTGCCACATGACTGGATAGAAAATAAAGCCTACTGACAAACAAAGAAACCCTCAGTAGTAACTGAAAAAGATACCATAGCTTCTCTCTCTTAAATTGGAATTCATTAATGTGTAGATCAAATCCACATGTAGCAGTATGACTTGTAAGCCATACTCTTTTGTTAACACTGAGACCTTTCATTGTACTTCAGCTAAAGAATCTAATGGCTGTAATGCAAATGTTGTAGGCACATACATACATGATTTGAAAGTTCCTTCAAAACACCTGGTAGAATATTTGATGATAAACGACAGTGGGGTTGTAACAGTGCTTCTCATATGTCTTTGTGCATCTGTCTGCAGTTTCTTTTAGCCATTTTTTATGTTTTAATATTGTTTAATGATGTATGCCTACCTGTCATTTCTTACTTAGAATTCTAACAAACTATTTTATATACTAACAGAGTGATAAGGAAACTATTTTAATATTTATATATTTTATTTTGTATATCATTAATATTAAAACATGGTGTTATTAGATATGTACATCACATATTTGCTATTGCAAATGCTGTTGTAATAAATATTTTATACTATATACATCCCCCTTTTTCTCTATTATTCTTACCTGAGGACATTTTATTGCTTTTTTTTTTCCCCAGAGAGAGAAAGAGGGAGAAACATCAATTGCATTTCACGCACACCCCAACTGGGGATCCAGTCTGCAACCTGCGCATGTGTCCTGACAAAGAATCACACTTGCAACCTTTGGGTCCACAGGATGATGCTTGACCAGCTGAGCCACACTCTCTGGGGCTCTCCCTTTTCCCCATATTTTGAAGTCTATTGCCAGAGATTAGTCTCTGAGGAGAAGCACATTAAATTCAAAGAGCATGTACATGTTTGATGCTCTTGATATCATAATAACTACATTTCTCTTCACAAGATTCTACCAACCTTCTCTCCCACCAAGAATGGATGGACTGCAAAGAAATTGGCTTGAATTCACTAAAAACAAAACTCAGAATGTAATATTCACATGACAATCTTTTGAAAGAATACATGTTTTTCCAAGTAATTAATACTTTAAAATGATAGCAACAGCTGAAATTTTTTAAATGTAAGACTCTTCAGTTTATCTTTGGAGGCAAGTATCAGAGTCTTGACACATATTTGGAACTTAGACCTGAATTCTAAAACTTTAGCTGTTAGATTCCTAAAGTAGTAATTATAGTTGATTAGTAATGGGGTGGGCATCTCAATAGTACACACAAATGTGAATAACTGGTGATTAGGACCTCACTGTTACGATTAAAGAAGCACTTCTGCTTCTCCAAGGCTGCCCCTTCCCCTACTTCTGCCCCAACCCAGATATCATCTGACTTTATGATAATTACTTTATGACTGGATCATTCCCAGTACATAGATATCTTAAAATGATCACTTTAAAAATAAAATATTATTGCCCTGGCTGGTGTAGCTCAGTGGACTGAGCATGGGCCTGCAAACCAAAGGGTCACTGGTTTGTTTTCCAGTCAGGGCACATGCCTGGGTTGCAGGCCAGGTCCCCAGTGGGGGGCATGTGAGAGGCAAGCACACATCAATGTTCTCTCCCTCTCTTTCTTCCTCCCTTCCCCCCTCTCTAAAAATAAATAAGTAAAATCTTTAAAAAATAAATCTCTAAAAAATAAAAGTACAAATAAAATATTGTCTTGGACAAAAATTGCCTTACAACTTCTCCAAAGATTTACATATTCTCACGTTAGTGCCTTTACTTTATAATGTTGCATTTTCTTCTCTAATTATGCTTTTGTTCTAATACTTCACCATAATGACTCAAATAAAGCCCATCAAAGATTTCCATATTGAAAGAAGCTGTAATTTCTATTGTTCCATCTTTATCAAATTCTTAATGGAGTTGACAGTTTGAAAAAAATTATGATATTTTTATCATATATTATTATAATATTATGAAATAATATTATGAAACCTGATATTATGAAATCCCTACCTCTTACTATGAAGCTCTTTCTTTCCCATACAGCAGACAATGATTTTTCAAAAAAACATCTAAATGAGATAATATTGCTTACTAGCTTGGAACAATGGCTTGACTTTTAAATAAGAATAAAATCCTAAATCTTTGGGAAACCCCAGCCACCAGTTTGCAGCTTCATCACCTAATTCCTTTGGCTAACTCAGTCTCCCCTTTGGTTAGAGTCTAGATTCTTCATCATGTCCATCACCACACCCTTGTGGCAAAGGTTACTGCAAGTACCAGCCTAGTGTTCACCCAACCAAGTGCACAAGGTCTCTGGTACCTCCAGCAGGTGCCAACATAGGGAAGGGAAGTAAAATCCCATGTGGCAAACTTTCACCAATGAGATGCAGTATGTGGAAGGAGCTGAGAGGTAGAAGTTGCCTTCTTCCATCTACCCTAATTGACTGTTATGAGGTTCCATATGGGCCCTACAGAGATTGACTTCCTGACTGAGACCAGTTTGTGGTCAGTTTACCGAAGCCCTACATGTCTTTGCTTCTGCTCCTTCACTGACTCACTGCCCTTCCCCCCTCACATTTGCTACCCTAAGTTTATATTCCTTCTAATACAGTGTCAGCATGTAAGCTTGCCTCAGGCTGTTTTCCAAGGAAACAAGATGATGACAGCAACAGCGTGCAATGCCAAGCTGACTACCTGTCCTCTTCCTTTCCTCATCAGTCTGCCTGATACACAGCCCTAGCTACACTGGCTTATTTCTGTTTGGAATTGTTTTCTCGTCTTCTACCACTCTTCCTGCATATGTTTACCTGGTTGCTTCCTGCTCATCATTTATATTTTGTCTCAAAGATGAGCTCCTAAAAGAGGTTTTGCCTGCCCACATTGCCTAAAAAAGTACCCTACTCCCATTCTGGCACTTTTTCTAACTCATTTTTTTCCATCGCCCTTAATTAATTTTAAGAAGGGTGTACCAAAATTTCCTTCTACCAACAGTAAGAAATACTACATTCAATCTCACTAAATAGTTGTTTTTTTTAAATGTTTTATTTATTTATTTTTAGACAGAGGGGAAGGGAGGGAGAAAGAGAGGGAGAAAAACATCGATGTTTGGTTGCCTCTGTCACGCCCCAAACCGGGGAAACTTGGCCCTCAACCCAGCCTTGTGCCCTTATTTGGAATTGAACCAGTGACCCTTTGGTTCACAGGTCAGCACTCAATCCACTGAACTACACAACCCAGGCCCACTAAATAGTTCTTACACTTCTACACACATCGCAATCTTATTCCTTGCTTTGCCTGAAATAGTCTAGCAGCCTTTCCCTTTCTCTATGGTATGTGGATCCAATCATGGAATATTCTCTTTTCTTATATTTCTCACATCATATTTACATAAGAATATTTTGTATGGAGTAAAAAATCAGGAGTAAGTGTCAAAGCATAAAGTGGAGTGCAGTGTCACTTAGCACAGTGCAGCCCAACTACCCACATACTTACATTAAGCACTGGATATCTGTGTTCAAAATGTTTGGGCCGTAGCCACAGCCGCAAACCTCACAGCTCACTCTTTCTTGGGCTGGGCTATCCACCATCTTGCTGGACACTTTTTTCCCCTGCACTCCTTACCAAGTTCAACTGTTTCAGGTCTCCAGCAAATGTCATTCTTTGTAAGCAACCGTGGGAAACCCTGAATTATTCTAATTTTATTATGGAGAGATTTTTTAGTTTTATTATACCTAACACATAGATCTTGTAAGAAGCCCAAGGTCTATGTTTGCCTAACTAAACATAGCTCATAGAAGTACTGTTCAGGAAAAGACAGAGCCCTCCCTCAATAATTCTGTCACTAGCCCTTTAACTCACAATTTATTTTTCCTGGCTGCACCTACCAGCATATTTTTTGTCATTAATGTTTATGAGAGAAAAATTGGTTCAGTTAAAAGATGAAGCAAGATTGCCCCTTACCTATAAGTGCTATGTTCCAAAAGAAAAGGACCTTTTGTTTAGAGAATTTACAACAAATGTGTTTTCTCAGGTCACATCAGCATAAGGGCATGCTATTAAAAAAAAAAAAGAATGTTTATGACTGATCAAAAGATACATTAATTCCATCCTATACATTTGTCTCCTTTTTCCTAGATAGTGTTTAGTTAGACATAAAAGAGCTTTTCAGTGTTTTGGGGATTGAAATTATGCTGGTGGTTTTGTTTCTTGCCATGGTTAAAAATTCAGCTCACTTGTTTATTTTTTTTTTTCCTATTTATCATGCTTGTATGTGTAACAAGTTCCAGACAAGGGATCTGGCAGAAGTTTCTAAAACAACATCCAGGAGTGATATTACTATGAGACACTCAGATTCAGTCTGTGGAATGTGTGGTTTGCTTTTTCACCTAGGTGTGGACTCTGAGTAATTCTTCACTGTTCTGAATCCCTTAGGGGAAGCAGTTATAGAATTTAAAGTTGGACAAATGTATGCATGTAGGTATGTATTTATATGTTTAAATAAATGTACATTCATTGGTCTTGATGCTATATTACAATACAAACATAATTCTTGTTTAAGTGCTGAATAAGCACTATAGAAGCAAAATGAAAGGGAATAAGACACAATTCCTTTGGGGACAAGATAATTCCAAGGGAAATTGGGAAGTGTTCATACAAATTCTCAACATTTTCTTTATCTATTTTGTAATTTCCTGTTAGTGCATTTGTTTCCAACTCTTTAATATTGATAATTAAATTCACCACCAGCCAACTATACTGATTTTTTTTTGTTTGTTTAACCTCATTTGGACAATTGCAATGAGCTCTCCATAACAACAAATTTGTCATCAATATTGGTGTAAATTGAATTTTTCTAAAATAGTGTATTTAAAGAACATCTAGTTGACTTATTTACTTTGTAATACAGTAAACTGAAATGAGAGCAAGTTACCTGGTCGGGTCCTGTTTCTCACTGGATCCAGCTATTTCAGCTTGAGAAAATTCATGTAAACTCTCTGAGAGAAATTAAATTATCTATAAATTGAAGGAGTTAGGTGAAATTACCTCTCTATGTTTAGATGAGCTTATACTTAAGGTCAGAATTAAGCTGTTTTCTTTTTTATTGAGATATACCTGGCATATAACATTATATTAGTTTCAGGTATGTAATGTGAGTTTTCAATATTTGTATATACTGTGAAGTGATCACCACAATAAGTCTAGTTAACATCCATCAGCATATATATGACACTTTTTCTTGTGATTAAAACTTTTAAGATCTACTTACTCTCTTAGCAACATTCAGATATAGAAGTAGGCCATCTTCTGACTTTTTAGGGAAAAAAGTCCATCCCCCAAGTTTTCAGTGTCCCCTTCCTTCTCTCTCTTTTTCTCCTTGTTCAGCCCTTTACTTCCCTCTATTGTGGTTTGGGCATACAATAGCTCCCTTTCAACCTTCCATCCAGCTAAAACCTTTATAAGATTCCTTTTTGACATTTCTAGCCAGTTTTTCTAGCTCATCTTTTATTTTCATTATCTAAATGGAATGATAATCTGACCCATAAATGCTTAAATGATTACACAGTATCCTTTTCAGGCTGTTTTTAATGTAAAACAACCAACAAACTTTACCCAAAGGAAGAAACTGCTAATAGACATTTTTTATATAACATTTATTATCTTTTTCCACTAACAGTTAGTCCCCTTATAGCCTCTCTCCCCAGCAATCACCTCACTGTTGTCCACGTCCATGAGACCTGAGATTTGTATACAACTTGGTGAAACAGAGTTGAGGAGGATGCTCTCTCTAGCATTCCTCAAAACATCAAACAAAATCTTGTCTATTAATGACCCCTTTCACATTTTTTCTTTTCAGGTAAAATGCGAAGCTCACCAAGAAAATACAATTTCTCCCACCCAAGCAAGTGTTATGAAATTAACAATCAAATAGAAAATATAGCACACTACTCTTTACAGCAATAAAAATTAAAAATCATATTTATTTGGAAATAAAATTGATCTTTTTCATTGATAGAAAGTGTTTCCTGATAAAAAGTAGTGGAATGTTCTGCCTCAAGAGCTAGTAAAATCATTATGCTGCAGGGTCAAATTTTTGGAATGAAGCAGTAGTTAAGTAATTAGATATACTTATATGTGCCACTATTTAAATTTAAATAGCAACATTTTCTACATAGTGTTTACTGCTATCTTGCAAAATTATGTTTAAATTGATTATATAATAAAATATTTATTGACATTCCATAGTGACTAATTATCTCCCTTATTCTTTTTTGATGTATTCTCAACTTCAGGAAATTCAAAATACTTCAGTTTTTCTTCTTACTAGGAATCTGGAGTTAGAGAACTCTATTTAACAATTTCAATAAAAAATTATGGTAACCAAAAACTTACATAGAAATTATACAACTTTGTAAAATGTTGAAATAATCATTTGTTTTCCTATCTGGCAGTGCTACTCATTTCAGTATTTTAGACATAGAAGTAAGGAAGCCTAGGCAAATAAAAAATAAAATAAGTTATTAAAAATTTTACCATAGACCTTATCACTGGTCATTGGCTGAAACTAAAATTTAATGTCTGATACAGCACATGTCATGATATTCCTCAAAATCTGTTGAATAAGTGATTTGCTATAGTGATTTTTCAAATTATTCTTAGCAGATTTTATTTCCTAAAATAAAATCTGACAATGGGAAAAATTATGAGTAAAATAAAATATTAAAAAAAGATCAGCTTTTTCTCCAGCAGCAGTAGGAAAAAAATAAAACTCTTGAACTCACCTAATTTTTTTATCACCCTTTGCAGCTGTTTGTGAACCACATCTGGCACTCAATCAGTCAACTTGTCAATTTCAGTAATGTCATAGTGGCTCATGTGAAATTAACTCTTCTGCAAATAACAACTAAGAAATATGGACAAGTTATATTCAAAATAGTAACAATAAAGCAATTGAAGGCAGGAAAGGTTGGCACAGGCCAAGCAGAAATTTGAAGAAAGCTAGCCCATGAACAAAGGAACTTCACTGGGTAAGGTCTAGGTTATGTGGCTTTTTTTCCTGAGCATAACCCAGTCCACAGTGCTCAGGGAATACGTTAGTTATTAAGCAGAAAGCTGCAGTGTTATTAGATTAATGAATAGAGTCAGAGGACAGTTTGGGGTTACTAGAGAGGGGGCTGGAAATTGAGAAGACTATTCAGAAAGGAACAGAGTCACAAACATAGAAATTTGTAATTTGCATATAAATTCCCTCATATCCTTAGCTCACCTTTTAACTGTGCATGAACAAAAAAAGACTGCTAGAAATCCAGCAGAAATAAAAGCTGAAAAGCAGAAAATGTAAATGGAACTTCAATTGCTGGCTCCCGTAGAGAGGTTTCCATTGAAATAAGGAGGGCCCACACCCTTGCATAGACATAGTTGCTCTATGTCTTAGAACTAAGAATTTTCCTTAAGACTAAGGCCCAAATCCAAACAGACCATTTAGAATGATGTGTAAAATCAAGCTCCTACAAGTTCAGTGTGTCTATCAATAATTTAACCATATCCTAGAAGATAAATTAATACTTTTTAGAGGAAGATACCAAAATCCAATGTCTGTACATTGCATTGTTCACAACGTTCAGTATGCAGTTTAAAATATCTTCAATGTGCAATGAAACAGGAAAAATTCATAATTGGGTTAAAAGTAATTCACTGTCATGAGATCAGCCAGGTATTGGAATTAGAAGACTTGGACTTTAAAACAGCTAGTAGAAATATTCAATGACTGGACTAACGGAAATAATTATCATAATTAGTGAACCAAAGAAGCAGCTCAGAAAATAAATGGAAGTCATTGTTAAAGAATCCAAATGAAAACTAAAAATTACAGTATCTGAAATTTAAAAAATCCATCATATAATATTAATATGATACTGGAGATGGCAGAAGGCAAGGTCAGTAAATTTAAGGAATGATCAATAATAACTATGAAATATGAAGAACAAATTGAGAAGATTGTTTTAAAATGAGAGAAACTGAGTAACTATCTGTGAGAATATATAATTTTGTCTAATATTCTTGTATAAGAAGTCAAAAAAATAGAGGATAGAGACACTGGAAAAGAAAAATATTTGAAAAAAAATAATTGAAACTTTTCCAAAGTTGATGAAAAACTCTACCTTAGAGATCCAAGAAGCTCAGCATAACCCAATACAGATAAATACAAAGAAAAGCACACATAGGCCATCAGAATCAAACTGCTAAAAAATAAAAACAAAATGTTGCCAGCAACCAGAGGCAGCAAAAGGAATCTTGCATACACAGAAGCAATGATCAGAATGATGGTTAATTTCTCATTAGAAATAATGGAGGCCAGAAGACAAGGGAAGCACATCACTAAAATGCTGAGAGAAAAAAAGGCAATTCTCAGTTCTATATACAATGAAAATATCCTTCAAAATTAAAGGCAAGAGAGCCATCAATGGAAATAGCTGAGTAAAAATATGTAAAAATTTGTCCCTATACAGCAGCAATGAACATGCAAAAAATGTAAAAATCAATTTCTTTTGGAATCCAGAATTTAACAAAAAAAAGTACAATAACCAGGAGAGTGCTTAATAAGCAAAAAAACTACTGAATTTTCTAAAGAGAGATCTGTGACATTTAACTTACCCTATTACCATCTGCAAATCCCCAGCTCCTGCATTTCAGGTATAGGGACAAGAGGTGCTGGGACAAGAGGAAGTAATGAAGATTTTATTCTTAACAAATTGTGGTTGTGTTTTACCCATCTCTGACTCCTTGTTTGATCATCTCAAGGGTTTAAACAGGTTTCACTTGCCTTGAAACTTCCTAATGCTAGGGGTAACTTCCCAGCTGGCATTTTTTGATGCAGTTTAAAGGAAGATTGTTATTCAGTGTTATCAGGGCTAAGGAATAACAATCAGGGAAGCACTAGACCAAAAAGCCTGAAAAGGAAGAGCTGGAGTAAGGAAACATTTGATATAACAAGTGCTTGGAAAAGCTTTCACATATTTTAGGGAATTAGGACATATGCATGCATGTCCAGGCTAGACACATGCAGAGAAAAGACCTGAAAAGATCCCAAGCTCTCATTTCTGCCTGACCTTCACGCTCACACAAACAGGGAGCGAAGGCTAAATTAGTTATAAAGTTCCTGGGCCAGCGTTAAAGGGGGTTCCCAAACAGCCAATTTTTAAAGACTGGGAGAGTTGTTTGCTTGTTTTCTCATTGTTTTTGTATTAGTTTGGGGGGGTCACATATTTAAGGAAATCTCTGTCAAGTCACTAGTTGATCACTAAGTTACAGAACAGACACTTCAGTGCCTACACATGGCAAATACAGACTTCATAATAAAAGCAATATAAAGACATTTTCAGATAAACAGATGCTGAGAGAATTTGTTGCATATAGACCTGCAGTACTAGATATACCAAAAAAAAAGTTTCTTTGGACTAAAAAAATGCATAAATAACTCTGGCTGGTGTAGCTCAGTGGATTGTGCTCAGGCCTGTGAACCAAAGGGTCACCAGTTTGATTCCCAGTCAGGGCACATTCCTGGGTTGCAGGTGTGGTCCCTAGTGGTGGGGGTGGGGGGGGCGCATGAGAGGCAGCCACACATTGATGTTTCTCTCCCTCTCTTTCTCTCTCCCTTCCCTTCTCTCTAAAAGTTAATAAAAAAAATCTAAAAGAAAATGCATAAATAGAAACTCTATCTAAAGAAGACATGAGGAGCACCCAAAATTGATTCATGTGGATAAATATAAAATGTTCATGTTTTTCCCTTACATTATTTAAAGTCAACTAACTATAGTATATAAGTGTGTAACATTGCATACTGGGGCTTACAGCAGGTATATGGTAATGAAATATATGTCAATAATAACAAAAGATAATGGTGGGTCCTATTCTTGTGCTGAAGGTCTCCAAGATCATTCCCATGTTTCATGATTTTCTGGGGGGGGTGAGTCTCATGGGACTCAGCATATAGTTAAACTCATTACTATGATTTACTTCAGTGACAGAATACAAAGTAAGATCAGCAAAGGGAGAAGATGAGTAAAGTAAAATCTGGAGGAAATCAGGTACAAGCTTCCAAGGGTCCTCTCCCTATAGAGTCAAATAAAACATTTGATTCCCTAAGGAATGGGTTGTGACAACATTCACAAAATGCTGCCAACCAGGGACATTCACTAGCTCCCCAGTGCCCAGGTTTGTTTGGGCAGTTAGTCATGTAGGCACTCCCTGTGTGACATGTACCCCGATTCCAGATTCCTATCAGAAAAGCAGGTGCTCAATATACATTACATTTCTTGTACAAATAGTTGAGGTACAGAGGACTATGCTTATCAGTTAATGTGTGTATCCATCTCAAAAATTAAGTTCCTGAATGCCAGCCAAGTACCAAACTGGAAAGCAGGCCTTTCAAAGAAAAGTAACAAGACCTGCTATGTTAACCTTTTTCCACACATTTCTTACAGTCTATGTGATATGGTTTAATATCAACTCTAAGGAGACTGATAAAAATGTATATTTTATTCTCTAGAATACTTATAATATGAAAAGGTGTAGTTATAAGTCACTTGAAATATTAAAATGTAAAACAAAGAATAATAAGTTAACGCAAATACCAAGTAGGACAATTATAAAAATTAATACTAAAACGGGGTAAATCTAAACTAAAACATTTTAAGCAGTACACTAAATGGAAATGGGCTAAACATTCCAATTAATAGGCAGAAATTCCTAGACTGAATGAAACAGTAAGAACCAAGATTTTTTAAAAAGCCTCAACTATTTTCTGTCTACAAAAGATATATTTAAAGATAAATTTAACCATGCAAACTGGGGCTTGGCCACTTAGCACCTACAATCTACCTAATTGACAATTAGTGTTGAAGGAAACAGGTTTCTATTACAAGTGTTCTGTCCTTGTGGGGGCCCTGAGAGCTCTCCTGCTCAGAGCCCTTCTCTTCCACGGACCCAGCACTCCGCTTGCTCCACAAAGGGCTACAAGCCAAAACCATGTCCAGAATTTCCCCCATACCTTTATCTGTACATTAACTGGTCACACAAACAGATCTCTATCATCTCTGGAGGGTGCACTTGTGGGTTTCAGAGTCACCATCCTCTCGTAGCAGCTCTCTCCTTCAGGATCTGCGGTGCGTTGTTCTCAGCCTCCATGTAGCAGTTCAGGAAACCATGTGCCATGTTACACTGTCCCAGTGTGGGACCCTGTTTTTAGGAGTAGGCTCCCATCCTCTATGGGGTCTAAGCCCCTGGTGGGCCATGCATATCCTGGTCCCATGAGTGCTCCCATCTGTGCAGAGAGCAGGTCCAGGAGCCCAAAACATCCAAATGCTAAAAACCCAGATGCAGAGAGCTCACACCAAGCTTTAAAGTCCCATACTAAAAGTCCCCATATCAAAAAAGCTACTTCTGTGTATGTCCTTCAGAGGAGAAGGAGCTCCATCAGCTTTCCCACCATCTTCCCCGGGAGGATCTCCAGGCAGACAGACCTCATGGCTGACTCCTCTGCAGACCTCCTCTGACTTTGTAGCTCCCCTCCTGACCTTCTGCCCACCCTAATTTAAATCCTAAACTGGGAACTTCCTATGGGACTTCATATCTGCCTCTTTCTATGGTGCATTAGTGTCCACCATTTTTGTCAGTTCCCCAGTGTCTTTGACCCTTTTTCAGCTGCCATCTTTAGTTAGAGCAAGAGTTTCCAGTGACTCACAGACACCCAAGGAGGACATCTGCCCCTCCGGCTATACTACAAGCCACCGCACATTCTCACAGTCACGTACACAATTCATCCTGGGCAGCAGCCTTCTTCCCTTCAGGGAGGCATGGCTAATAATTTGCTTTTGTTATGCAATGTGTCTTAAAATGCTGTACCTTCCACTCTTCCCTGCCCCCTAGTCCTGCCTGTAGGCAGGATTATGGGGATGTTCCCCTATTATTAGGGGACCCATGTTCTGCACCCATTATGTAAATACACAGAGAGTGAATATAAAATGATAGAAGAGTTCATTCTTTACTACATAAACAAAGCAACATTTTACAGAACTGAAAGTAGAAATTGACAAATTCAAGATTATATGTGGATTTTAGGATCCATCTCTAAGTAAATGATTGCTCAATACCTAACTAAGTGGAAAGAAGGAAGAAAGATATGAAAGAAAGGAAGAAAGGAAAGACATAAGAGTGGGTTATATTTTAACAAAACTATCAACCACTTTGACAATATACCTAATTTCAGAATAAACTTTCATTTAGGTGCACATGAAAGTATTCCCTAAAACAGACAATCTGTTCAACCTAAAATGTTTCAATAAACTTGAGAAGATTTAAATCTCACAAAGTATTTTCTTCCACCATAATTAAATTAGTCCCAATAAAATAAATACCAAATAACACAAGTGACTTCTAAACTAATAAATCATACAAATATGAAAGATAAAATAAAGTTTTAGTTTAATTTATTTGAGGAACAGGATTAATACTTTTAAAAGCTGAATAAATATTCAGTATTTATATTATAGGAGAAAATTAAAAATACAGAATTTTTTTCAGGGATGCTTTGTCACTCTACTTTTGAATAATTTGAGTGCAATAGTGTCTTTAAATACAGTGATTGGTTATTTGAAAATTCTAAATGCAGTAAATAGTTGTGAGTTCAACCATATTACTGTATGAATCAGGCTTCTAAACCAAGTTATATATTTAATTTAATTTTACTATTTAATATTGCAAGACCCTCAAGGGCAGGGACCATTTCCTTTTGATCCTTTGCAGTTAGTTCTGTGACTTGACGGTGTTTAATAAATATTTGTTAAATCATTTTCACGCCCCCCCCCTAGTTTTTTGTCCAGGTGTCCTTTATACTTCTTCCTGTAAACCCTTAGCAAGCCTTTCCCTTCTTTTCCTATTCTCCCGCTCCCCTCTGGTCACTGTCAGTTTGTTCTTTATTTCCATGTCTCTGGTTCTATTTTGCTTGCTTGTTTGTTTTGTTGACTAGTTTCCACTGACAGCTTTTTGAAGTATATCAGTTCCATGGTGATATAAAGAATAATTTAATGTATAGGTGCCCGTGTGCCACCGGAGATAGCTGCTCCACCATAGGCGCCTGTGCACCACTGGTCACTGCTGCGCGACTGGAGGTGCCCTCGCGGTGCCCGCTCGCTACTGGAGACCCGTAGCCCAGGCCGGGAAGCCAGTGAATGCGAGCGATCTGTGGGTGAACCAGAGCCCACGCATGTGAACCCAGGGAGTGGGCATGATCCATGGGAAATCCGGAGCTCACTCGTGTGAAATTAGGGTGAGTGCATGCAAAGCAGGAAATCTAGAACTCACACCCATAAACTCGAGGTCTGCTCACACCCGGTAGCAGACCTGAGCTCCCACCCATAAACTCGGAAAAGTGCATGCTCCCCAGGAGGTTCAGAACATACACCTGAGGCCCTGTGCGGAGAGTCACCAGGCTAGCTCTGGGGAGTGTGCGCAGCTAGCCCTGGGGAGAGTAGCCCAAAGATAACTGAGTGCTAAACTGGGAGAAAAGTGATACCATCACTCCTCGACCCTTGCAGCCAGCAAGATCAGAAAAACCAGCTTGGCAAGTTTGAAAACAGCAAGAGTGTTTTTTGTTTTTTTTTTTAATACTTTTTTATTATTTTTTATTATTTATATCTTTTTTACCCCTCAACTTCTGATCTTCTTGATCTTTTTTTTATGAAGCCAGCATCATCCTAATTTCAAAACCAGATAAAGACACAACAAAGAAAGAAAACTTCAGGCCAATATCACTGATGAACATAGAGGCTAAAATCCTCAACAAAATATTGGCAAACTGCACCCAACAATGCATTAAAAAGATCATACACCATGACCAAGTGGGATTCATCCCCAGGATGCAAGGATGGTTCAACATTTGCATATCAATAAATGTAATACATCACATAAACAAAAGCTAAGACAAAAATCACATGACCATATCAATAGATGCAGAAAAAGCATTTGATAATGTGCAGCACCCATTTATGATAAAAAACACTCAGCAAAGTGTGAATTGAGGGAGCATTACTCAACATAATAAAGGCCATAATGAGAGACCTACAGCCAACATCATACTCAATGGGAAAAAACTAAAATCTTTTCCACTAAGATCAGGAACAAGACAAGGATGTCCACTTTCACCAGTTCTCTTCCATATAGTATTAGAAGTCTTAGCCACAGTAACTAGACAAGAAAAGGAAATAAACGCATCCAAATCGGAAAGGAGGAAACAAAACTATCATTGTTTGCAGATGACATGATAGTGTACATAGAAAATCCTATAGACTCGGCCAAAAAGCTGCTCGACCTAATAAATGAATTTGGCCGAACACCAGGATACAAAGTCAATATCCAGAAAAAAAGGCATTTCTGTATACCAACAATGAAACAGCAGAGGTCAAGAAGAAATCCCATTCAATATAGCAAAAAGAAAAATAAAATACCTAGGAATAAACCTAACCAAGGAGGTAAAAGACCTGTATGCAGAAAACTACACAACCCAGAAGAAAGAAATCAAGGAAAACACAAACAAATGGAAACATATACTGTGTTCATAGATAGGAAGAATCAACATCATCAAAATGCCCATACTACCCAAAGTAATTTACAAATTCAATGCAATACCTATTAAAGTACCAATGGCATATTTCACAGACATAGAACAAACACTTCAAAAATTTATATGGAATCATAAACGACCTCGAATAGCTGCAGCAATTTTGAGAAAGAAGAGCAAAGTAGGAAGGATCACAATACCTGATACCAAACTGTATTACAAGGCCACTGTAATCATAATAGCCTGGCACTGGCATAAAAACAGGCACATGGACCAGTGGAATAGAATAGAGAGCCCAGAAATAAACCCAAGTCTCTACAGTCAATTAATATTTGACAAAGGGGACAGCAACATAAAATGGAATAAAAATAGCCTCTTCAACAAGTGGTGTTGGGAGAACTAGACAGCTATGTGCAAAAAAAAATGAAACTTGAGCACCAACTTACACCATACACAAAAATAAATTCAAGGTGGATAGGAGATTTAAATATAAGCCATGACACCATTAAAGTCCTAGAGGAGAACATAGGCAGCAAAATCTCAGATATTTCACACAGCAACATTTTTACTGATATGTCCCCCAAAGCAAGGGACATAAAGGAAAGAATAAACAAATGGGATCTCATCAAAATAAAAAGCTTCTGCACGGCTAAAGAAAACAGTATTAAAATAAAAAGAGAACCGACTGTGTGGGAAAACATATTTGCCAATGATATCTCAGACAAAGGTTTAATCTCCAAAATATATAAAGAACTTACATGACTCCACTCTAAGAAGACAAGCAACCCAATTGAAAAATGGGCAAAGGACTTGAACAGACACTTCTCCAAGGAGGACCTACAGAGGATCTGGAGACACATGAAAAGATGCTCAATATCACTAGCTATCAGAGAGATGCAAATTAAAACCACAGTGAGATACCACTTCACACCAGTCAGAATGGCCATCATAAACAAAGCAACAAACAACAAGTGTTGGAGAGGTTGTGGAGAAAAGGGGACCCTAGTGCACTGTTTGGTGGGTTTACAGACTGGTACAACCACTATGGAAAGCAGTATGAAATTTTCTCAGAAAACTAAAAATGGATCTGCCTTTTGACCCAGCAATTCCACTGCTAGGATTATATCCTAAGAACCCTGAAACAGCAGTCCAAAAGAACCTGTGCACCCCAATGTTCATAGCAGCACAATTTGCAATAGCCAAGTGTTGGAAGCAACGTAGGTGCCCATCAGTAAATGAGTGGATCAAGAAACTACAGTACATTTACAGAATGGAATTCTATGCAGCAGAAAGAAAGAAGGAGCTCCTACCCTTTGCAACAGCATCGATGGAACTGGAGAGCATTATGCTAAGCGAAATAAGCCAAGTGGTGAAAGACAAATACCAAATGATCTCACCTTTAAAGGCAACTAATCAACAAAACAAACAAACAAGCAAAATATATCCGTAGACACTGAAAATGAGAATTGGCTGGCTGTCACCAGATGGGAGAGGGGAGGGAGTTTCAGGGAAAAGGGAAGAGTTTAGAGCAACAAGTATAAAGGTCACATGGACAAAAACTAGGGGAGGTGGAAATGGGAGGGAGGTGGGGAGGGCTGGGGCGTGGGCTGGGATGGGAGTAAAAGACAGTAAACTGTACAATAACAATTAATTTTTTTTTAAATCTGAAAAAAAGAATAATTTAATGTATTGTCAAAATTTATCCTTGACATTAGTAATTATTATAAATTGGCATGCAGTAACAGCTAAAAAAATTGTTGAATCAATGGTAATGTTTTAGTTCAGAAAATGATAAACATTTATCATAATAAAATGAAACACAACAAACACAGGAAGAAATTTAAGGCTAATATAATGTGAGATGTAAATTATAAGGTAAAACTACATTAATTAGAATAAAAAAAGCTTTTGACATACAACCTTTCAGTAAGTGAAATAATAGGCTTTTCTTGGTTTCTTCATTCCATTTGAAGCCCCCTTCCACAGCATTTTGGGTGGTATTAGTTAAAGATTTATAATAAAAAGGAGAGTATTTCTTTTATATTTTAGGATTTAAATTTATAATCTCAAGTCTGATTTTGCACAGTGTTTGTGAAATTATTTTCTTTAGCATTTGGGTCTTGATTTTCTTCCTGTCATAAGACTTAAGGAATATTCTTTGTCTTTCCTGAATTAGATGAGAATCAAAGATTTTAGGACAGATAACTACACAAAAATAATTCTCTTTATAAATAGAAAAAAAGAATCATATCATAAAATGTTAGGACAAAGAAATTCTCTAACACACTCTATTGTTTTCTGTCCTCCCTTTATCTTATCTTCTTCACCACTATCTCTTTCAAACATCCTCAGTTACTATTTAGGCCAACACTGTTACTCTTAAATTATACACCAAGACAATTCTATTTAAAATCTCTGTCTCTTACCTTGTCTTCTCAATAACAACTCTCTTGTGCTTTTATCCACCCATACCCCATTGTGATGAGGTGGAGAACAAAGGCAGAGTTCTTAGTATGGAAGCAGAGCACAAAGAACACAGTGATTTATCAAAGCCATACAAAGACTAGATATGTTCTTTGCCAATTCCTGGATTCTCATGGCCTTCCGCTGAAAGATGAAAATTATGTTAGAAACAAAAGGAGTCTTTTAGGGATATCAAATAAATTGTTTAATCTAATAAAGCATATAGCATATGTTTAATATGAATGTCTTAAATTTTGGCTATTAATGTTCAAGGAAATGAAGTTTATTTAAAATAGAATTACATAGCATCAGTTTTAATTAACTCAAATTATTCTGACCACCCATGGTATTATCATTTTCTTATTTAGTTCAAATAACATTAAATAGGAATAAAGAAATCTAAGTTATATACAACTGAAACACTATCTGACTTTGGGTACGTAATTTCAGTTTTCTGAGACACAATTTCTTTATTTGTAAAATAACACTTTAAGACTACTTTTAGATATAAAATTCTGAACTTTTAACTCTCTAGGTAGCAGCTAAGTGATTTGGACTAGGGATATATTTTGTGTTTTTAGTCAGGACCTGAGGAGACAGAGCAAAGGAATAATATTGCATGCCTGTTATGTAGGTGAATAAGCAGAGACCAAGTTTATTTGTGTTATTTTTGTTTCTATTACTGTTGGGTTTTTTGCATGTGTGTGTTTTACAAACTTTCACCAAAACAAAATAAACTCTTATTTTCCAGGATTCATCTAAATCAGAAATCCATGTCACATGAACAAGGAAGAATGATGAAGCTATATAACTGCTAATGATTTCTGCTAAATGAAGGAAATAGTTTTGAAATTTGTAGTGGGAAATTTTAGTTGCTTGTATTCCTATAAAAGTTGCTGAACACTGGTCTCTCTCTAACTAGGAACATCTTTATCCTCCTTTAACCATCTAGATTTTGCAGGAAAGCAAAGCAATTCATGTAGGGAATTATATGTCTATGAAAAATAAGACAATGATAGCTCTCATCCCATAGTCAAGGACCCAATGTGAGGTTGTGCCAGTTATTTCTATTCTACTCCAGTTATACATCCAGGGACTGAGTAATAACTATTAGGTGGATTCTAACATCCTTATTGCCATCAGTGAGCCTAGCTCTGTAATGGTTTCTTTTTACATTGTCCTGCTTACAGAGCCGTCACTTAACCCATCTTTTGGTAAGGGCATATCCTCTAGCCCCTCCTACAGTGGGATCTCTCCCCTAACATGACTATTTTTCTGAGTTTAGCAAGTTTTTCAACCTCAGCACTATTGATGTTTTGGCCAGATAATGTTTTCTATGGATCGAGGGTATTGTGTGCACTGTAAGATATTTGGCACCATCCCTGACTTGTGCCCTGTGGATACCACTAGCACCTCTCCAGTTGTGACAACCAAAAATGTCCCCAGACACTGTCAATCCTGATAAAAGGAGTAGGGACAAAATTATTCCTGGTTGAGAACCACTATGCTACGGCAATTCTGGAATTGCAAGCTGACTTCGCATAAGCCATAACTTTACATTTATTTCTACAAATAGTCTCAAGTTGTGTACTACACTAACAAATACTGTTGGGATGCAGGTGGAACTGGATCCTGAGGGATGTAGAATGAATACAGAAGATTCTACTTTTAAGTTGGACTAGATGTCTTGATATAGGTGCCCTTAGCAGGGATATGATTCAGCGTGCTAACACATAGGATTGGGGGTGATATATATTGTTTGCTAGTTGGATGACTGAAAGCAGAACCCAAGGGGGGCCCACTTCAAATAAAGCTGAAATGCTAAAATCATGACGTTCAAAATAAGAAATAGCTTTCCAAGTGATATAGTCTTACGTTTAAGTACATTTATTTCTGGGTGCTCAACCGGTATATTCAAATGGACTTTAAAGCATGTAAGGCAGTTTGGAATCCTCCCAATGGACAGAGCTTTGGGCAGTGCATCCGGTCATCTACTTTGTGGGAAATAAGTGCTCTGGATTTGAATATACATGAAATCATGGGCAGGGACAATGGTTTTCCAGGCTGATCAGAGACCTGGAAGGAGAAAGAACAATAACAGAGACAGTAAGTTAGAATAGAGACATGTAAATATATGTATAGAAATTGGAATGAATTATGAAGATCTGTGCTTCTTATACTCGTACCCACCAGAGAACATCCACCACAGAAGCACTAAAGAACTCAGCATACAAAATGATTTGTCCAGTTGTACTCAGTCTATCTTTCTCATGATTACTCTACGGCTGGCATGATTGGCACCTGAGTAAAGTGACCATGGAGGTGGAAATGGAGCTTATACATGAGCTGCAGAATTTGACTTCCAAAAATAGATACTGACGTTAATTTCCTTATATAGCACACACTTTTTAGGATTATAGAAATAGACAATGAGTGAAAAACTGATTGCATTTGACCTCTCCTACACTGGTTAGGACAACCACAAATTCACGTGACAGAAATAGACAGGCACTCTGGTGCATTTTTGTCTTTCCTGCCTGTGGGATTCTCTTGCATGAAAGTTTATATGAATATAACATCAGAGCAGGAGACATATTTTAGAGGAAAGACAAGTCCATAGTGAGACCATGAGCAAGGATTACATACCATTCCATACCATCCAGGAGCTGATGGCCCAACAGAGCAGTGAAACAGCTTGTTAAATTCACAGCTGAAGTGGGTAGTTTGATGATGACACATTAGGAGAATGGGGGACCGTCCTCTGGAATGCATCAAGGCATATTTCTCAAACATCTTTTATACACCAAGCACTGCCTCAGTTTTGACCTTCTTGGGCAATTCTATCCAATAACAGATCAAAGCAGGGATACAAAGGACCAACTACCTCAAACTGGGACAGATCCAAAGGTCCATTCTAACTCCATTTTGATTCACTAAATGAGGTTCCCAGACAGTGTATTGAATTAACATAAATGGAGACATTCAAATATCAAAATCTACATTTGAACATAGAAGTATATTACCTTTTATATCCAAATACACATTTCACTACCTGCTCTGCAAAAATGTAGATTAACCCTTTAAAGATTCTACTTTTACCAGCTGGCTTGATAAGCTTGTAAAACTTTGTCAGTAGAGGGGACTAAAAAGATATTGCATATGGGAGTTTTCCAGTGGGATCTCCTGGGAGACTTCTACAGTGCACGGCCTCTCCAGTGCCTGGTTACCACCATAAGGCCAGCTTCTCCAGGATCCAGTTCTAACAGTGCATGCTGCTTCCCCAGTGCCTCCTTCTGCAGTGGGGTTGTGTGTTAACCATGCTTGTATCTTCTGTACCGATGCTTTGACATTGGGACCTTGCTGCCCCTCCCAGAAACTTGTTAGTTTCTAGTAAACTAACAAGAAAACAACTTGCCTACAAAAGATTGTTTCACGTGCATATGAACCAATCCACCATATCTTCAATCACTTCCTTTATCAGGCCTTCACACTTGAACCACTATCTACCGGTCCTAACTATCCTAGGGGCAGGGAGCAGACAATTAGGAACAGCCTCTATACCCCGGAGTCTGCTAAAATTATTCAAACTAGCCAGTCATAAGCCTGCTTATTATCCTGCCTTGTGATTCCCTTCCTGTGGAACCCACAATACAGGTTCATGTCCATGTTTTTCCCTCATTGTTTTTGCCTCTCAACTGACACTGGGGGTACCTTGTGCCCCGCCCCTCCCACTCCATGCCATGCCCCCTCCTCTTGAGATATATGAGTCTAACAAACTATCTTTCCAATGACGATGATCTCCTGATCTGTTGGCCTCACCACACCTAAATAAAAAAACCTACATTTTAAGCAGGCGGCTTCTCCAGCACCAAACTCCACAGCAGTGATCAGCAGCACCCAAGATCTAGCACACGTGGCGCGTTCACTGTAGAGTTCCCACACGTGGCGCTTTCACTGTAGAGTTCCTCTGCAGAGACATCTCCCCTTCGAAAGCTTTCTCCAGAGACCAAGAGGGTGATTTCTGGCAAGTTCTGAAGGACAGATATCCTGCAAGTTCTGCCACAACTTCTCATTTTCTCTCCAACGAAGTTGGATCTCAGTCTTGAGGGAAGGGAGTGTCTTCTGTGAGCATCTCATCTCAGCCCTAGGGCACTGACTGTTCCTTATATCATTTCCAAATGTGTTAGAGTTCTCTTTAATTGCTGTAGCCAACTTCCTTTGTTTCTTCAATCCCCTGTTATAGTTAATAATTCTTTACAATAAACTTTTCCAACACAAGTTACTGTACGGTTTCATCTCCTGATTGGATTCAGAGTTATATATGAAAATATATGCAGTTATGAAAAGATGAATGAGTTTTCCCTGTTATCACACCCAACAAGAATTAGACATATTATGAACATTATTATTGGTAATAAGTGTTCAGCAACTGCTTAGAAAATGCAGTCTTTTCCCTAATCCTTACTTGCCTTTTAGTAGTTATTTAACCAGTTGTAACAAGGCAAGTAGTAATACTCTTTGTGATTAAAGAACCAAATCTTCACTCACTTTTACATACATATAACTATTGTTACATAATTTTATTAAAATTTTGGGGGGACAAGGAAAATCTCAATATCTACGTGCACCTACACAAAATCAAACTTGGGGTGGGGAACATGAAATCCAAAAGAGGGTGTTAGGTAATTGAATGAAAGTCATGATGCTCCTAGTAACACGAGAGAAGCAATGTATTTTACTAAAGGTCATTATCACAAAGAAAGATCTAGTCTTTCACATTACCTTTAATATACTTTCTAGTTATCCTTAGGTTTAGATGACTTGATGTTTCCAGTGCTTCACTGAAAAGCTGGGCCTCCAAACAGGTAGTTCCACAAATAGAGGTCATGCCCGTGCCACACACCCTGTGGAGGAGAAATTTCGATAGATCCACTCTGAAAAAGTCTAAATCAAAATAGAAATAATATACACTTTCAGTATTGCGGTACGTTTGTAAAGTGGTCTGACTTTGTTAATGTTCCCCCAGCAAGTGAACCCTGGAGAAGCCCCAATGTCCCTAAGCAATTTCTGTAGGAAAAGTATTGATTCTTAAATGTCTTCTTCAAAAAAAGAGAACGTTTTTTTTCTGGAAGACTCATAATTAATATCTGTTTATTAGTATTAACTTCTATAGAGAAGTTAGGAGATCAGGGATTAAACTTCATGAGTTTTTCAATATCCCATGTTATTTCTGCTCTCTATATTCTGTTTCCTCACAGCTAACCAGCAGTAAAATCTTTTGCATAAAAAAATAAATAAAGGTGTTTATGTAAGCCAGATATATCACAATCTGCAAAAAAACAAAACAGGTTGTAGATGCCTTCAAGATCATTTCTATGTGAGGGCAACATCAAGCTGTTCAATACTTTGTATCAACACAAGTTTCCCCCCCTCTTTACCACTATTCCCATAACCACAAGATTTTTTTTGTCGTAGCTCACAAGCATTCCATTTGGACCCTCATGTATGATAAAATCCTAATATAAAAGGACAAACTTAACCAAGAGTAATGGGGAAAAGAACAGACTTTGAAATATAAGATTTTTGAATTCCGATTCCAGATTTGCTTCTCATTTATTACACTACTGAATTTCAATTACCTACACTGTGAAACAAGAAATTTTATAAGGCCATATTAGAAGAATATGAAAAGAACATCTTTTAAAAGTTTTTTATAACTTTATACATTATGAGAAAAAAGTTATTTTTTCATAAAAAGAATCTATACAAACTATAGAAATGCTTTCTCTGATAATTTCAAACATCTTAGTCTATGCCACTGCTATAGTAGAATACAATGGACTGGGATTAAAAACAACAGAAAATTATTTCTAACAGTTCTGGAACCTGGGAAGCCTAACATCCAGTCACCAGCACATTTAGTTTGTAAGAGCCCACACACCTGCTAAAATTGCTATTATTAATAAACCAACAAACAACAAATGTTGGAGAGGATGTGGAGAAAAGGGAACCCTAGTGCACTGTTGGTGGGAATGCAGCTGGTGCAGCTGTAGGAGGGGAGAGGGGAATTGGGATTGATTGAAAGAAGGTAAAAAGATTGGTCAAAGAACACAGATGAAGGACCCATGGACATGAACAATGGTGTGGAGATTGAGTATGGAAGTGGGTGGTAGGCTGAGTGGAGAGGGGACAAGGAGGAAAAATTGGGAAAGTGTAATAGCATAAACAATGAAACATAAAAAAAAGAACCAAAACCCAACAACCCTGTATCTTAGTTTACATATAGCAGTCTTCTCTCTGTGTCTTCACATGGTGGAATGGGAAGGAAAATGGGAGCTCTCTGGGACTTCTATTATAAAGGACAAAATCCCACCCATGAGGGTTCAGCTCTTGTAGCCTAATTACCACCCAAAGGCCCCACCTCCAAATTCGAAGTTAGATTTCACAAATGAATTTGGTGCGGGGGACAACATTTAGTACCTATGATAACCCCTTGCAACACTGCCTACTACCACACTTGAAAGTTGAAAATGAATGATTGTTATATTCTACTCAGTCTTAAAAAATAAATAGAATAATATAAATCATTAATTCCCATTTTTCACTCCAGAGTTTAACATATTTTATTTTTTTAGAATTTATAGTGATTTTCTTTCTTGGCCAATGTTTGTTTATAATATCAAACAAGTATTATGTATACATTATTGTATTGTGGATAGCTCATAATTACAGCAGTCCCCCCCTTTGGATAAAATTTATTCCCAAATTCAGGGACTACCCACTGAGGTAATTAGGCAATTCAGGTTTTCAGCTTGTTCTTTCTTCATGACTTAAGTGGACATCTCAGTTTACAATATGAATTTTGTGGATACAGAAAAAAGGCAGGAATTCTTTAAGATGTTTACCAAGCAACAAAGGGGAAAATAATTGGGAAAGGGGAAGCAAAGTGTTTAGAAGTTTTATAAAGGAAGCAGAGAATTTATTTATTTGATATATTTATATCTGACTGGGTAAAACACTTAGAGAAAAATGATAAAGAACAGATATGCTATGGCCTCAAGGGAAGAGGAAGAGGAACCTTAGTGGTCTTTTTCATTTCTTACTGATGTGATAAACAACTTGATCCTGGCTTTTAACTAACTTTGCTGAACAAGAAACCAATTGGTGGCATTTGGGACTGTCGGCTTTAACAGGTGGGCACCTGCTAGGAGCTAAACTGAGGAATGAAAAATTTCAAATGTGTCAGCAGCTGTCAGGTGGTAACAATCTCATGTCATCTTTAACCTAAGTTGGAAGCAAACCAGGGGTATAGTGGTAAAATTGTTAATAATCTATAGCTACATCATTGTCTATTGCATAAACATTTTGGTCACTAACCCAACTTCAGTGTTTTAATTTTAAAACATCCAGTATCCTAGATTTTAATCAATGGATGATTTGTTAAAGCGCACTGGGTTGCCATTGTATCGGTCATATCACACAGATTCTAAATGTCAGTACAAACAATAAGCTTTTGAATTGTAACTTTAACTGATTTATATAAATAAAATAGCATAGCATTGAATGTGCCTTTTGACAAACCCTAAGGGTTTTCTCTTATTCTAATGTTCAAAATCTACAAATCCTATATTCTTACTTGCAAGTTAGAACTGAATATTTTTCTACCTTTATCATTCTCCCTATAGAAAGCTCCTCTTTGGCTTCCTTAAGCTCTTAAAGTGATTTTTAAAAAAAGAAGAAGAAACAAGAAAGAAAAGAAAATCTCATTATAAGGGATTAACACCAGTTTAGCTATGGCCTCCATCTCTTTCTCCAGACTTATCTTCCAGCACATTCCCCACACTTACTCTTTTTCAACCACTCTGTTCTTTCAAGTCCTGAACCAGGCATGTTACCTTCTTCAGAAAGATCTTTAACCCTGCCGTTGCTTCTGCTAGAACAGTCCACTTTTCCTTCCTTCTTTAACAAATTACTGTCTGCTCAGGCTTCAGGCTTCAGAGTTCAGTGCAAGAGAACTCCCTCAGGGAAAGTTCCCTGAGATCCCTCCCTAGGTCAATGGCCTATTGTAAGCTCTTACAGGACCTCTTTATCCACTGGTTTTTGGGCTGTTATGGGTTATTGCCTTTCTGCCCCACTAAAAGCTAAGCTCTGAGAAATTAGGGGACTGGCCCTTCTTTGTCCGTCATTGTATTGTTAGCACCCAGAACAGTGCACAGTGCATATTTGTTGAACAAATGAGTTCCAGGGAAGTAAGTAATTGAACGTCATTACAGAAATTGTTTGGTATGTGTCAGTAAATTGCATTTGAGTTTGATATTTACCAAGCCATCATTTAAGGTAACTCAAACCAATACAATTAACTTCAATTTCTCCCATATCATTCTGTCACTGGTTGTAAATGGGCAACTGTATTTCACTTATCGTAAAATAACAATACAGTACATTTGTGGGGAAAAATGCACAGGGAAGCAAAACCAACAAAGCAGAAGTTACTTCTCAGGGGTAATTACTGCACCCTCACAAAAGAAATAAAATTAGAGTAAATAAATAAAAAAATAAAATATTACAATGAAATAAGAATCCCTCATTACTATTAAAAATATAAAATTCTATTGAAATAGGGGCAATATATCTTTCTAAACCTATGCAAAACTCGAGAATTTTTAAGTAAGAGGAGAGAATAGATGAAACATACAGTGAGGAGATGGCTATATACATGCAGCAGTGGGCTTAAACTAGCAACATTAATGAATTAGATGGCAGAGCTCTGTGTGTATATGCATGTGTGTATGTGTGTGTTGTGAATTTCATGATAAGGTGCTTTGTATTTATTCGGGAGAAATTTGGAATCTCTATTATTTTTGTTAAAAGGGTTGAATCATTAATCTAGAGAAAATAGGGAGAAATACTGGAAGCACAGAGACGCACAAATTTTAGTCCATTCTGCTCTCTCTCTGCTGGAGCCTCTTAAAGGGCCAACACACAAAATTTCATTTGTAGCCACTTACCCTGGGCTCCTGCAGAGGGAGGGCAGAATGGACTAGAGATGCTTGAGAAGAGTCTGGGTTGGGGACTCTGGGGAGCAAACTGAAAGAACAGCTTCCAGATTCCCTGTGCTGAGCCATTGCCCATACTGCGGAGCTGTCTTTCTCAGGCAGAGCACTCCTCTCCAAGTGTCATCAGTCTGAGGGGAAGGAAGAGCCCAGCCCACTGGAATTACTCTGCCCTACCCTGTGAAGCTTAAGTCTGTCGTTGCGGCTTAACTAATTTAGCAATTGATTAGTTTCACAGCTGATCAGTTTAACTACTAAGGCTGAAAATACAAAGCAGCCAAAATGAGAAGACAAAGATACAAAATCCATATGAAAGAACAAGGGAATTACCCACAAGAAAAACTAGAGGAAATGGAGACAAGCAAATTATCAAATAGAGAGTTTAGAGTAATAATTATAAGAATACTCAAAAGCATGAAGAAAGACATAGATACCATAAAAAGAAGCAGTCAGGAATAAAGAATACAATATAAACAATACACTGGAAGGAATAAACAGTAGGTCAGATGAAGCAGAGGATCACATCAGTGATTTGGAAGACAAGGTAGAAAAAAAAACAGGCAAAACAACAAAAAGAAAAAAGAATTTAAAAAATGAGGAGAGCTTAAGAAACATTTTGGACAACATGAAGCTGAACACATCATGGACTGCCAGAAGGAAAAAAGAGCAAGCAAGGGATCGAGAACATATTAAAAAAAAAAAACAATAACTGAAAACTGTCCTAATCTGGTGAAGAAAAAAGACACTCAAGTCCAGGAAGCTCAGAGAGTCCCAAACAAGTTGTACCCAAAGAGGTCTACACCCAGACATATCATAATTCAAATGACACAGCTTAGAAACAAGGGGAGAGTCCTAAAAACCACAGGAACAAAGCAGGTAGTCATTTATAAGAGAGCACCAATTACACTGCATCTGGTTACTCAACAGAAACATTTCAGGCCAGAGAGGAGTGGCATAAAATATTCAAGGTGATGAAAAGCAAGGACCTACAACCAAGGCTACTTTACCCAGCAAGGCTATCATTTAAAATCGAAGGAGAAATAAGGAGCTTCCCAGACAAAAAAAAAAAAAAAAAAAAAGCTAAAAGAATTTGTTAACAGCAAACCAGCACTGCAACAAATGTTAAAGGGCTTGGAGGAAGAGGATGAAAAGAGGAAGAAGAAGAAGAAGGAGAAGAAGAAGACGACGACAACAGTCTAACAATAAAATGGCACTGCATACATATCACCAATAATAATGACCCTAAATGTAAATGGCTTAAATGCTCCAACCAATAGACAGAGGGTAGCTGAATGGATAAGAAAACAAGTCCCATATATATTCTGCCTCCAAGAGACCCATCTCAGATTGAAAGATAAACACAGACTAAAGGTGAAGGGGTAGAAAAAGATATTTCACATAAATGGAGAAGAAAAAAAAGCTGGGGTAGCAGTACTTGTATCTGACAAAATAGACTATAAAGCCAAGGCTATAGTAGAGATAAAGACACTACATCATAATAAAGAGAACAATCCACAAGAGAATATAACCCTATTTAACACTGACACAGCCAACATAGGAGTGCCTAAATATGTAAAGCAAATGTTAATGGATATAAAGGGAGAGATTGACAGAAATAGTGTCATAGTCAGGGATTTTAACACACCATTGACTTCAATGGATAGATCTTCTAGGCAGATAATCAACAAGGAGACACTGTCCTTAAATGACACACTAGGTCAAATGGATTTAATTGATATCATCAGTGTATTTCACCCCAAAGCAACAGAATATACATACTTTTCAAGTGCACATGGAATGTTTTCTAGGATAGATCACATGTTAGGACACAAAACAAGTCTCAATAAATTTAAGATGATTTAAATCATATCAAACATCATCTCTGAGCAAATTGTGATGAAACTGAAATCAATCACAAGAAGAACACTGAGACAAACACAAAAACATGAAAGCTAAATAACATGTTATTAAACAATGCATGGGTCAAAAATGAGATCAAAGAATAAATCAAAAGATACCTTGAAACAAATGAAAATGAGGACACAACAATCCAAAATCTGTAGGATACTGGGAAAACAATCTTAAATGGAAAATTCATAGAAATATAGGCCTATCTCAAAAAACAAGAGAAAGTTCAAATAAACAATCTAATTTCACACTTAAAGGAACTTGGGGAAAAAAAAAAGCCCAAAGAAAGTAGAAGGCAGGGAATAATAAAGATCAGAGGAGAAAGAAACAAAATAGAATCTAAAATATATATATATAAAAGATCAATGAACCCAAGAGTAGGTTCTTTGAAAAGATAAACAAGATTGACAAACCTTTAACCCAACTCATCTAGAAAAAAAGAAAATGGACCAAAATAAACAAAATCAGAAATGAAAGAGCAAAAATAACAACTAACACCAAAGAATTACAAAAGATTGTAAGAAAATATTAGGAACAACTGTAGGCCAATAAACTGGACAACCTGGATGAAATGGATAAATTCCTTGAAACATACAACCTTCCATAACAAAATCAGTAAGAATCAGAGAATCTAAGTAGACAGATTATTCCTAATGAAATTGAAGCAGTAATCAAAATACTCCCAAAAAACAAAGCCATGGACCTGATGGCTTCACAGGTGAATTTTACCAAACATTCTGAGAAGAAATAATACTTATGCTTCCCAAAATATTTCATGAAATTCAAGAGGAAGGAAGGCTCCCAAACTCAGCTGCCCAGTATTATCCTAATTCCAAAGCCAAATAAAGACACTATAAGGAAAGAAAATTATAGTTCAATATCTCTAATAAACATAGATGCTAAAATCTTTGGTAAAATATTAGCAAACCAAATAGAGCAATGCATCAAAAAGATCATACGACATGATAAAGTGGGATTTTTTCCAGGAATGCAAGGTTTGTACCACATTTGCAAATCAAAACATGTGATGCAACAAATAAACAAAATGAAGGTTAAAACTACATGATCATATCAATAGATGCAGAAAAAGCATTTGATAAAATCCAGCACCAATTTATGACAAAAACTCTCAGCAAAGTGGGAATTGAGGGAACATACCTAAACATAATAAAGGCCATATATGACAAGCCCACTGCCAACATCATATTCAATTTGCAAAAACTACAATCATTCTCCTGAAGGTCAGGAATAAGACAAGGATGTCTGCTTTTACCTCCCTTATTCAGCAATGTACTGGAAGTCCTAGCCACAGCAATCAGACAAGAAGAAATAAAAGGCATCTAAATTGGAAAAGAAGTAGTAAAACTGCCTTTATTCACAGATAACATGATTCTGTATATAGAGAACCTAAAGATTCAAAGAAACTATTAAAACTAATAAATCATTCAGCAAAATAGCAGGATACAAAATTAACATCCAGAAGTCAGTTACATTTTTATATGCCCATAACAAACCAACAAGGCAAATCAAGAAAACCAGTCCATTCACAATTGCTTCAAAGAGAATAAAATACCTAAGAATAAACCTAACAAAGTCTGCAAAAACCTTTACCTGGAAAATTATAAGATACTGAAGAAAATTGAAGAAAACACAAAGAAGTGGAAGCACATACAGTGCTCATTTATAGGAAAAATTAACATCATAAAAATATCCATACTACCCACAGCAATCTATAGATTCAATACAATTATTATCAAGATTCTAAAGATGTATTTCACAGAACTAGGATGTATTATTTCAAAAATTTATGCGGAATCACAAAAGGCCCCACATAGCAACAGTGATCCTGAGAAAGAAGATCAAAGTTGGAGGGATCATGCTACCTAATTTGAAACTATTATATAAGACCATAGTAATCAAAACAGCATGGTACTGACATAAAAACAGACATAGATTAATGGAAAGGAATAGAGAGCCCTGAAATAAACCCACACATTTATAGTTAATTAATATTTGATAGAGGAAACAAGCACATACAATGAGCTAAAGATAGTTTGTTCAATAAATGGTGGTGGGAAAATCAGACAGATACATGCAGAAAAATGAAACTAGACCACCTTCTTACACCATACACAAGAATGAATTCAAAATATTTTAAATACTTAAACATAAAATCTGAAACCATAAAAATCCTAGAAGAAAACATAGGCAGTAAAATCTTGGACATTGCTTACAGCAATTTTTTATCCAATATTTCTCCTCAGGCATGGAAAACAAAAGGAAAAAATAAACAAATGGGACTACATCAAACTAAAAGGTTTTTGCTCGGCAAAGGAAATCATCAGCAAAATAAAAAGACAACCCACAGAATGGGAGAACATATTCTCTGACATACCTGATGAGAGGCTAATACCAAAAATTTATAAAGAACTTACAAAACTCAACATCAAAAAAAAAAAAAAAAACAATCTAGTTGAACATGGGCAAAGGACCTGAATAGACACTTCTCCAAAGAGGACATACAGATGACCAATAGACTATGAAAAGATGCTCAACATTATTAATCATCAGAGAAATGTAAATTAACACTGCAGTGAGACATAATCTCACACCCATCAGAATAGCTATTATCAATAAATCAACAAACCATAAGTGCTAGTGAGGATGTGGAGAAAGGGGAATACTTTTGTTCTGTTGGTGGAAATGCAAATTGGCACAGCCACTGTGGAAAGCAGTATGTAGATGCCTCAAGAAATTAAAAATCAACCTGCCTTTTGATCCAGTGAACCCACTTCTGGGAATATATCCAAAGGAACTCAAAATAGTAATTTGAAAGAACATAAGCATCTTTGTGTTCACTGTGGCATTATTTATAATCTCCAAGATATGGAAATAGCCCAAGTGTCCATCAGTAGATGAGTGGATAAAAGAACTCTGGGACATTTACACAATGGAATATTACTTGGCCATTAAAAAAAAAAGGGTTTCACCCTTTGCAACAGTATAGATTGACCTGAAGAACATTATGATAAATGAAATAGGCCTTTCAGAGAAAGAGAAATACCATATCATTTCACTCATATGTGAAATCTAAATGAACAAACTGAACTAATGAGGACAATGGGAACAGACTCATAGATGGAGAACAGGATGACAGCTAGTGGTGGTGGAGGTTTGGGGTGGAGGAAAAAGAAAAAGGACTCATGGACATGGACCACAGTGTGGTGATTGCTGGGGAGAGGGACGAATAAGGAGACTAAAAGATAATGAAAAAATACAGTAAAGATTAAATATAATAAAAAATATATAAAGAAAAATTAAAATGCTTGAGTCATCTCTTAATGTTACTATAATCTGGTAGACTTCTAGAGGGCTATTTGTGAAATTGGCATGATTTTGGAAGTCTTAAGAAATTGTGTTTTCTATTGGTGGGGCCACATTATATGACAAATATATTTGTCATAACCTAAATTTCTAGTTTTTGACCTAGATAGGAAGCCATATTATGAGAGTAAAATCACAATTGTTTGCTTGACTATGTTTTTCTGTAGAACAGGATACCTGGGTTACAATGGATTTGGCCAGTACTGTTTATGGTTCCAGAGAATACTGTTTCAGAGCAATTGCTACACAAATACTCCAATATTTTCATCCAAAGATGATTCCAAAGCTTCATATGCATTTTCTAAGGGCCTATATAATTTATCTTAGTAGCTGAAGTGTCAAATCAATAGATAGCAGCCATATGACTATGAAGATACAAATTCAAATCAGTCAATTAACTTTTTAATCTATCCATTTCACATATACATTATGTTTCTCTCACAGTCAGTTAACATTGCATGATTTCAGTAAATGGTTCAGACACACATTAGCTCATTATATTTTAAAGATAGTATGATATTTCACTTTGGCTTCATTTTTTAACCACTGAGTAGTTTCCAAAAACTGTCAGCAATGTAATTTCAAATCATATGTTGCAGTTTCCTACGAATTCCATTGAAAAGGATGTATATTAATTTTTTACATTTGAATTTTCTACTTCAGATTTGTGGTAAACAGCTTTTATTTCATTTAGACATAGAATTTATTATTTTATTTTTTATATTCTTTCCATTGCTGTTTAATTCCCTTATATTCTCCCTCCCCATAGCAATTACCACACAGTTTTTAATTTGTTTTTGTGATTATTTGCCTTGAAATTTTAAATTATGACTCAAATTGCATTCTGACCAATTGGTTACTGGAAGTCACTTGTACATGGTTTGAACGAAAATAATATGTTTTTTTTAAAAAAAATCCCTGTTATACCAACCTGTTATCCCATCTGTAATCTTTTTTAAAATCTTTGACTTTTTTAATTAGTAAGGCAGCTAGAGGTACATGAATGAATTATTTAAATAAACTGTCTTCCTGTCATAGACTTGAGTTTTAATATATTCAAAAATACCAGTTATTTTTTACCTAGTAGTTAATCTTATACTTATATCATATACATATTTATACACATATAATTTTAAGTCATTAAAATTTCTATTCTTTTCAACAAAAGATACTTAATAATAATTATAAAAATGTGAAATATAGAAGTACAGACAACAATAATTAAATTCTTCAAAAGAAAAAATAAATACTCAAGTCATTTGCAACAAATTACACAATAGAAATACACTATTTTAGGAAAAATAATTATTGTGTACATACTGCACATAGAATTATAGAACATATAAATGAAAAAATAATGACCCCATATTGGAAGTTTGCATAATCTAATAATAAATATATCATCTACTATTTAACATAAACAGACTATAAAAATTAAATGCTATAATAAACTTTAGTTAAAGCTGGATACAAATAAATGATAAGTAGAATGTAAAAAAGTAACCAAAATGAAATTCATTTCTATAGTCAAAGAAAATATCACATGAATGGTTTACCAGAGAGGGTATGGAAAGGAAGAAACTAAGAAAGCCATATTTTTAGAATAAAAGATGGAGATTATGGATTATGAATTACAAATATTATTCCTCAAACAAGATCTCCAGGGGATGGTACAAGATGGCCAGGTGTGCAGAATTCTGGCAATTGCCTCAGCATACATGTACTGTTTCTGTTCTGTTGTACATTTGCACATTCTGTACATTCATATCTATAACCCTTCCTTACTCCTTCTTTTCTCCATGATTTCTGGCAATTTTTTCTCCTTTAAAAGTCCAGTCAAGATTTCCAGGAACAGGTATAAAGGACATATGGACAAAACCAAAGGGGGTAGGGTCAAAGGGTGGGGGAATGAGAATGGCTGGGGTTGGAGGGAGTAGTGGGGAGGAAATGGAGACAACTGTATTTGAACAACAATACATAAATAAAAATGCAACAACAACAACAACAAAGAATGACTTCTTCTGTGAAGACCTCCCTGACCTATTTGAAAGACTTGGGACTTTATTCCTCTAAATTCTAATTAACTCCAATTAGAAGAACTGTTCTAAACCACTGCTTCTCAATTTGGGTTAGAGACTGGAATTATCTATGGAGTTTCAAATGTATTGATGCCATGACACCACCCTCAGAGATACGTATTTCAGTGACATGGGAGAACCTTGGGCATTGGTATTAAAAAAAGAAAAGGTTAAAAAAAATCCCAAGTGATCCTAAAATTTAGCAAAGTTTAAGTACCACTGCTATATGTGGCAGTTGCCATATTTGAGTTGTCCATACTCTATGGGAAAATGTAGATTTGTACAGAATAGAGCCCCCTGTTCTCATGGCACTGGTTGGAGACTTGAATAGTGTCCTGCTAAAGAGCAGAGGCTTTATCACGAGACCAGCTGAATTGAAATAGCAACTCTCTGATTTACTGAGGATCTTCCCTTGGACAAGAAATTTAATCTCTGCAATCTTCAACTTTCTCATAAATGTATCAGGAAAGGAGATGTGTGGATGGACAAGGGCTGCATAATAAACTGACAAGTTCAGTGGAGGCCTGCATGTGGGGTGGGAGGGGCTTACAAACTCAGATTGCTGAAGTAACCACACAGGATGGCCTGAGATTAAAACTTCCCAACTAAAAGTACATTATGGTGGGTAGACATGTACTAGGCCCCTATCTTCTGTGATAATGGTCAATCTCTACCTTAACTGAGCCTGTCTCTTGTCCTTTTGCATTGAAGATTACATACCTTCGGACCGTCAGGGTAATTTTGTGTTTTCAAATCCCTCAGAGCACAATTTCCCACCCAAGCAGGAGACCACAGAGCCCCTCCTTGTTACTGTTATCATGTTAATTGTTACCTATTCATTATTAATTGTTAACTGTTAACCAATGCAAAAGAAGGATGTGTTTATTTCTTTTACTTTTTATCTGATTCCCTCCTTTACCTTCTCATGCTTCCCTAATCTATCACCAATGTAACCCCTTTATGTTGCCCCCTTTGATTCTAATGTATAAGATTAGGCTCAAAACTGCCATACTCTGAAGCATTTTCTGAATCCCTTGAGATTTTGTTTCCTACCAAATGTTGTCAGTTTGGTTCAAATAAACACAGAAAAATTCTCTACAGGTTTAAACATTCCTTATTTCTAAATGTTTAGACATATAAACATTATATACATACGTGTGTATATATATGTGTGTATATATATACACGTGTATATGCATGTGTGTATATATATACACGTGTATATGCACACATATACATATATATGTAATACATAAACATTAAAAAAAGTGTTTAACACAAAAGTAACCTTAAATAACTATTGTCATTATCTATTCATTGTAATTAATTGAACATGCTTTATGTGCCAAGAACTGTTCTAAGCACTTTAATGTATTTCTTTAATTTTTAGAAAAACACTCTAAAGTTTTAAGTGAATTATAAATATTATTTACTCTCATTTTTCATATGAGAAAATTGTGGTATGAAGGTTAAGTAATTTGCTCTAGAAAGCTGTTGAAGGTAACATATCAAGTTAAGAAGCAGAGTTGAGATTTGAAACAGTCTAACTTCTGGCCTTGTGAATGACATCAGAATAATTTACTAAAAAACAAAAAAGGAAGTACAATATACTATAACTGTATGTAATAAGTGTTACATGAGTGTTTGAAATAAAATATTTTACAAGTTGAGGAGGGAAGAATTATTTATATCCAAGAGATCAAGAGAGGATTCAGAGAGGAAGTGAAATTTAAACTACATTTCTGATCTGTTGCCAATATTGTGCGTAGTAATTTGTATACCAACCCTCCCAACACGCACATGTATTCAAACCACCTTATTTAAAATGTCCATAACAGTTACTCATGAGTTGAAGTGTTTTAGATAAGATGCAGAATTTCTTGGAGATAAATAAAAAGCAAAAATTGAATAAGAAATAAATGCAACTGTGTTGGGGGTCATTGAGTATACTGGATAATTTACTAAAGAGCACAGAATGTGATTCTATGCTGAAATGAATATTTTAATCTTACTAATATACACAGATTGTTAGATGACACTCAGGGAAGTATTCCCTTTCAAATGGGAATATCATTTTTTGGAATCCCAAGTAGAAAATTATTCACGATTATTTAAACACTTACATGTTAGTTTCCTTTAAAATCAGGACAAAAGCAAGGATGTCCACTGTTCCCAAGGCTGTTATTATTACACTAGATATTGTAGAAACTATATCATGATAAAAAGTAAAGTAAAACAAAATAATAAAAGATTTTAAAAAGTAATCTATATTTACATTATTTGTGTTATATAGAAAACCCAAATGAATCAACCTTATATCTTTTAGAATGAATAGATGAATTTGGTAAACTAGAGAAGAAAAAAAAGCCAACACTAATCTCTTAGAATGATAATCAGGAAAGACTGCATTTGTAATAACATTTTAACATGTTAGCATCTTAATGTATTAGCATCTAAGTAACAGTGTTAGAAATAACATTAAAAAGAAACACACAGAGTACATAAAAAATAGATATATCAAAAAAGAGAAAGAGATGCTAGCTCACTGAATGAAGACTGATTTTGTAAAACAATTTGTTTTCTTGCTGACCGTACAGGTTTAATGCTCTCCAAATCACTACCTCAATGGACTGGTTTTGGTAACTTGAAAAAGTACTTAAAAAAAAAAAAAAAAAAAAAAAAAAACAGTGCCACCTCACTGGGGCCTGGTCCACAACCCAGGGATATTCTCTCACTGGGAATGGAACCAGCAACCCTTTGGTTCGCAGCCCTACACTTAGTCCACTGAGCCACATCAGCCAGTGCAAGTACTTTTAAAGTATACATTTAAAATAAAGAAAATGTAAAATAAAAATACTTAGTTCAGACATGTAAGTTTAGTATAAAATTACAAGAATTTAAACTCCAAGGAACTTGCATAAAAAGACAGCACATAGGTTAAAAGATTATGAATAGCCCTAAAATAGACCTTATAACATATGGGGATGTAATACATAATAAAAGATGTTTTGCAAATTGATGATAGAAGCATTTATTATTTAATATATGAAAAAATGAGATTTTATAGTATGGTGTATTCCAAATTAAATTATGTGTATTTAAATAATTAAATTCAAAATTAAATCGCAAAATAATAATAGAAGTAAATATTTAACTGATATTAGTGAGTTAGAACATTTGCTTTTGACAATTCTATTATTTTAGGGTCAGATCCATTTGAAAGTTAAGTGAATGATTATAAAAACTCTCTCTGGGGAAGGAAAGGAAACATATATGTGTGCATACATATAAAGCCCTGCATATAATTACAAATAATTCATAAATATTGGGGAGGTGATAAATGCATAGAGGATAAAGAGAAGTTGTAAGTCATGTATGATAGCTCTCTTTCAATCCCACAGAGGTAAATTTTTTTTTACGTAGCCCTGTTAGCAGTGTGTTTGTGTTCTTGTCTCCTGACAGAAAAGAATTTAGACCAGGGACACTGATAAAAGCACAGGCAGATCATTGAGGCTCTGCAGCAGGTGACAACACTGAGATAGGGTCCCAGGCTCCACTCTCCCAATGTGGGGCCTAGGGGTCTTACAACTTGAAAACAAGGAAGTTGCTGGGGTTAAACAATCAGGGTGTAGGTTAACAGGACTTTCCTTTTCTGGAACACTGGTGCCCAGGTGTACACATCAGCGAACATAACCATTCCTGGACTGTGCAGCACTTATGGAATGCAGGAAAGGGCTTTTCTAACCAGGTATTGAATTTGTCTCTGTGATCTGTGGTTTGGCTTTAGATCTGGAGGGGGGCAAAAAACTTAAAAGAAGTCAGGCTAGTTTATGAACCATTGTTTTGTAGCTACCTATTGATAACTGCCATTGTCTGTTAGGGCTTGACTCAATGGAGAATTTTTAGGGAATATTTTATTTTGTTTCAGTCCATGAGATCCCCAAATTAAATTAAATCCTGCCTAAGTTTTGGTATCATAGAAGATGAGAAGGTTATGGTTATGAGGTGGTGGGGGTAGGAGAATAAGGATTGTTAGGTATCATTATAGGTGTATTCTCATGTCCCCTCAATAGCCATATTCTCCAGAATAGTTAAAAAAATTGTATTATAAACTAAATGTAACCTGCCAAAATTCATATAATGAAGTCCTAATGTGATAACATTAGGAAGTGGGGCCATTGAGAGATGACTTTATCATGAGGATTGGAGCCCTTACAAAAGAGACCCCAGAGAGCTCCTTCTGCCATGTGAGGACACAAGAAAATGACTGACCAGGAAGCAGGCTCTCACCTGCATCTTGATCTTGAACTCCTCAGCCTCCATTATTGTGAGAAATAAATGTCTGGTGTTTGTACACCACCTCTTCTATGGTATTTTATTACAGTGCTTTGAATAGATGAAGACAAGTAATAAGAGGACAACTGCATAGAATACAGATGAGAAAGAGAAACTCTTGTCAATTGTAATGCCCTACTTCTTTGGTTAATTAAATCCTTTGATTTTTCTACAACTTGAGTGGAAACATCACTTTCTCTGGAAATTGTCTCCTGAATTCCAAAAACTATGTTAAATCCTGTGTTATTGATCCCTACATTACCCTTGGACTTCTTGTAACACTTATAATGCACTTGGTATCTTTCTTTAATGTCTATCTTCTCCACAAAACCCTTGAGAACAAAAAATATGTCTTTCTTTAAATCACTCTTCCCTAGAGTCTATTCAATATCCAACACATTCTAGGTAAATGAATAAACAAATATTGAATAAATGGGCTAGCATAAAAAGTAAATTAGCATTTTCATAATTTTGCATAATTTTGCTTTATCACTTAGTCAATAGGCACTGACTCTTCACTCTTAAAATAAAATTTGATGTCAAAAATTGAGAGAGTTCTGAAATCACATGAAATGTCTACAATTTAGGAATCACTTTCAGTTTGACATTGAAATAAGTTCAGTTAATTCTTATAGATAATGTCATGTAGCTTTGCTATCTTTTATGATTCTTTAAGCCATGTCATATGAACTGAGTGCCAAATTATGGGGCCCCCCGGTTCTATCCTGGGAACATCATCTGGGTTGGCACTGGATTAGTAGATCTACAAAATCAAAGACAGTTTCATGATGTGATAGACCCTTGGAATTTGAGGATGAAGTTTCAAAAGCCTCAGGCATGCTCATGTAATTTCTGGCAACGATGCACCACACTCAAAATAGGAATGGCAGAAGCAGTTATACTGGATTCTTTAAAAGATAACAATACTAGAGACCTTCTGTATTATCAAACTCTATCTCCATCCTCTTAACTACTCTCAGAGATAATTCTCTGTAAAGCCCTCTAAAAATACTTTTTGGTAAATGATATTTTTATTATTAAGTTTACATCAGGGAAAATAAAAGTCATTGGAATCAACAATGTTTCTATGTAACTAGTTTTAGCATTTTCAGTGTTATAAGGGAATTAGTAATTAAAGAAGGGTAAATTATTTTTCACCTCTAGGCTGGTCATTAGTGAATGTTTAGGTCTCTACAAATTAATAAATCATTAGTTAATCACCCAAGTCAAACACTTACAACTAAGCAAAAACTTTAATCAGTCAATGCATGAGCACTTATTTTTATAATTATTTTCTAGAATTTGACCCGTGTGTGTGTGTGTGTATGTATGTATATATAACTAATTCTACGTGTAGCTCCATAAAATGTAGATTTAGTAGTAGTGTCTAGAAAATTAAGCAAAAAGCTTTTCATTGTATCTTTTTACTCCTACTAAAGAAAGTTTCCTGTTGACTAAAATAATTAACAAGAGAAAAGTAATTTTATCATATTTTCCTTTGCATAAAAAGGGGCAGAATTCAAATAAAATATATGTTAGAGGAATTCAGAGAACAACATTTTTAAACAGAAAAATATATAAAATTGGACTATATACAATATAAGTATTATGTGAATACATAATTTTACTGGGTTTTGTTGGTTCGTTTCTAATGTATTTTCTGAATGTTTGATAGAGCTTCTATCCTTATATCACTTATAGATTGAGAATACATATTGTACAAGGTCTGAATAAGAATGACCATAAAATGTCTGAGCACAATGACAAACCAAAAAACCTTTTGTTGGAACTCTAGGAAAGATAAGAATTTTGGGTGTGGTATTGGTAAACCAGCTCTTAAAAATGACAACTACACTACCCTGGGCTGTAGTGCAAATATTCTCACACCATCAACAACTTCAAGTGTCCAATCATTTATCAACTATTGAAATTCCTGAATATTTACTAATTATGTCCTACTGGGCACAAGGTGTATCCACCTGAACTCATTAGTTTGTCTTTTTTTAAAAAAAGAGACACACAGAGTTTTAAAAATACAATTATTTTGACATACAGTGAATTCATGGAGATCTAGTGATGAGCTCTTATATGTGATGATTGCTTAGCAATATTTTGACTGTTTTAAAGAGTGCAACTACATGCTAACTCAAGTTGTACCAGAGTGAATGTTTAAGAAGCATCTTGAACAGGGTGCCCCTCTTCCATAGAGTATATTACCATCATGGCTGATTTAAAACTGCCAATGCTGTCAGTGAGCAGAGCTGAAAAGTGATGCACAGTATAGCTCATCATTAGGCAACAATTTCAACATACAAAGACAATAGATTTAAATAGCCTCAAAAATATAAGTTATAGTGATATATAGTGAAATATTTAGGGAGTGATGAGTTTTGGATGTTTATTACCTATGCTTTTAAGGTAATTTAATTATAAATTTGTATAATTTAATTTTTAATAATGACCATTTGACTAACATGCAAAACTCCTGAAAACTGAACAATCAGTTCTACAAGGCCAATTCAAGCCCAATGAGCATTCCACTAAATTTTACCATCCTGAGCCCCTTGTCAATTATATGACAGCAATGGAAACACTTGGAATCACACAACAAACTGAGAGATTTCTACACAGAGAGAAGCCAAAGGGTCATTGTGTGAATCTGCCAAGACTTATGCCTATCAGGACATTCCATGACATTTTCATTACTTTCTACAAACAACAACAACAACAAAGCTGTTATTATCTGTCATTTTCAGCCCAGAGATATCATCAAGTTGAAATCCCAAATTAATGATGTGGAGCATAGGAAAAGGGATGCAAGCCAAAACCTGTCACATCAGATACATCTGCTCTCATTGTCTCTCCATTTCCTAAAAACACCTGCTGACAAAGGATGGTCCTGTGAACAGAGCCCAAGATTCAGCATAATAAATGCACCAATGATTGGCTGGAGCTAATTTGGAGCAGATTGATATTTCCTCAACTACGAGTTTGTTCTGTCCCAGACACTGATAGGCTGATAAAATAGATGCTCTTATTTAATCTCACTACTTTTTAAATGAAGTCATATTTTTAGTTTTAATAAGAGTAAACCAGGACTTCCGGCCAAGATGGAGGTGTAGCTGGATGGGTTGTGTCTCCTCTCACAGCCAAGAATAGGGATTACAAAAGTACAGAACCAAAAAAACCCCAAAACCCTAACAGGACAGAGGGAGGATTGAATTGTGAGGGAGTCCAATGGCGATTCACCCAGACCTGCGACCAAAGGAGGCCCTGCGACCAGAGGTGGCCCTGTAACCAGAGGCGTCCAAGAGATCAGAAGCAGCCTGTGACTGGGGATGGCTGAGAGACCGCAGAGGGCCCTGCGACCAGGGCAGCTGAGAGGCCGGAGGAAGCCATGCGACCGGGGGGCAGCTCTATGACCAGAGGAGGCCTTGCAACTGGGGGATGGCTCTGGGACTGGAGGAAGTCCTGCATCCAGAGAAGGTCCTGTGACTGGGGGTGGCCCTGTGATGGGGGAGGCACTGCGACTGGAGGAGGGGGCTTTGTGGAAGACCCAGAGCACACAACCGTGATCTTAGCTGAAATAGTGGAAGCTGTGACTACCAGGATACTCGAAGGAAACTGCACCGCTGAATCTCACAGGTATTCTACCACAGAAGTTCACACCATAAACCCAGGGAGCCAGAACACATCAATTTAAGAAGCTGAAGCTGACAATAAGAGTCTCACAAACAATGAGAAGGCAAAGAAACAATTCCCAAATGAAAGGAAAGGAGGAAGCCCCAGAAAGAATGCTAAATGAAATGGAGGCAGCTCAACTATCAGATTTTTAGTTCAAAGCAACGGTTGTCAGGAAGCTCCAAGAGCGCTCAAAGAGCTACCAGAAACTATAGGGAAGCTATGATGAACTCACTGCAAACTATATCAACATGAAAAAGGAAATAGAAACTATCTACAAGGGCCAAGAGGAAATGAAGAACACAATTTCTGAACTGAAGAACACAGTGGAAGGAACAAAAAGCAGAATTGATGAAGCAGAAGATCAAATCAATGAGTTGGAGGACAAAGTAGAAAAAAACACCCAGAAGGAGCAAGAAAAGGAAAAGAGGCTCAGAAAGAATGAAGAGGGATTAAGAAAAATGCAAGACAATATGAAGCGTAATAATATCTGTATAATAGGGATTTCAGAAGGAGAAGAAGAAGAGCAAGGGATAGAAAACCTATTTGAAAAAGTAATGATGGAAAACTTCCCTAATTTGAGGAGAGAAAAAGTCACACAAATCCAGGAAACACAGAGAGTCCCAATCAAGAGGAACCCAAAGAAGCCCATTTCAAGACACATCATAATTAAAATGGCAAAATTCCAAGACAAAGAGAGAATCTTAAAGGCAGCAAGGGAGAAAAAGGAAGTAACATACAAGGGGGCTCCAATAAGGCTGGCAGCTGACTTCTCAATGGAAACGCTTCAAGCTAGAAGACAATGGCAAGAAATATTCCAAGTAATGAGAACCAAAGGCCTGCAACGAAGACTACTTTACCCAGCAAGGCTTATAATCAAGATAGAAGACCAAATAAGGAGCTTCCCAGACAAAAGAAGTCTAAAACAATACACCTCTACCAAACCAGTTCTGCAAGAGACGCTAAAGGGACTGCTTTAAGGAAAGGAAGGAAGAGAGTGAGTGAGAGAGAGAGAGAAACATAGGTACAAAAACGGCAATGAATCAGTACCTATCAATAATGATCTTAAATGTAAACGGATTAAATGCTCCAAACAAAAGACACAGAGTAGATGAAATGGATAAGAAAGCATGACCACACATATGCTGCCTACAAGAGACCCACCTCAGGACAAAAGACCTACACAGACTCAAAGTGAAGGGCTGTAAACAAATTTCCCAAGCAAATGGACAGAAAAAAAAAAAAGCCAGGGTAGCACTACTCATATCAGACTAAATAGACTTCAAAAGAAGAGCCATAAAGAGAGACCCAGAAGATCACTTCATAATACTCAAGGGAACAATCCTCCAGGAAGATATAACATTGTAAATATAAATACACCCAACATAGGAGCACCTAAATACATCAAGAAAATCTTAGAGGACTTCAAGAAAGATATTGACAGCAAAACAATTATAGTAGGGGATTTTAATACCACACTGTCAAAAATGGACAGATCTTCTAAACAAAATATCAGCAAAGATATTGTGGCATTGAACAACACTCTAGATGAAATGGACTGAACTGATATATATAGAGCCCTTCATCCCAAAGAAACTAAATACACATTCTTTTCAAGTGCACATGGAATATTCTCAAAGCTAGACCACATATAGGATGCAAAATAAGCTTCAACAAATTCAAGAAAATTGAAATCATACCAAGCATTTTCTCTGACCACAAGGGACTGAAACTAGAAACCAACCCCAAGGGGAAAAACCCAAAGTCCTCAAAATCATGGAGATTGAATAGCATGCTATTAAACAATGAGTGGGTCAAGAATGAAATTAGGGAGAAAATCAAAAAGTTTCTGGAAACAAATGAAAATGAACTCACAATGACCCAAAACTTATGGGACACAGCAAAGGCAGTCCTGAGAGGGAAGTTCATAGCGATACAGGTCTACCTAAAAAAGATAGAAACATTTCAAACAAACAACTTAACCCTATACCTACAAGAGCTTGAGGAACAACAACAAAGACAGCCCAGAGCAAGTAGAAGGAAGGAAATAACCAAGATCAGAGCAGAATTAAATGACATAGACACTAAAAGCACAATTCTAAGAATCAATGAATCCAGGAGCTGGTTCTTTGAAAAGATAAACAAAATTGACAAGCCTTTAAGCAAGCTCATCAAGAAAAAAAGAGACAAGACCCAAATAAACACAATCAGAAATGAAAGAGGAGAGATTACAACTGACACCACAGAAATACAAAGGATTGTAAAAAATTACTATGAAGAACTGTATGCCAAGAAATTTGAAAACCTAGGTGAAATGGACAAGTTTCTAGAAAAATATAGTCTTCCAAAACTCAATGAAGAAGAAGCAGAAAGCCTGAACTGACCAATAACAGCAGATGAAATTGAAGCAGTAATCAAAAAACTCCTGACACCCAAAAGCCCTGGACCAGATGGTTTCACAGGAGAATTCTACAAAGTATGTAAGGAAGAGCTAACCCCTATCCTTCACAGATTATTCCAAAAAATCTAAAATGATGGAAGACTCCCAAATTCTTTTTTATGAAGCCAGCATCATCCTAATTTCAAATCCGGATAAAGACACAACAAAGAAAGGAAACTTCAGGCCAATATCGCTGATGAACATAGAGGCTAAAATCCTCAACAAAATATTGGCAAACCGCACCCAACAATACATTAAAAAGATCATACACCATGACCAAGTGGGATTCATCCCCAGGATGCAAGGATGGTTCAACATTTGCATATCAGTAAATGTAATACATCACATAAACAAAAGCAAAGACAAAAATCACATGATCATATCAATAGATACGGAAAAAGCATTTGATAATGTGCAGCACCCATTTATGATAAAAAACACTCAGCAAAGTGGGAATTGAAGGAGCATTCCTCAGCATAATAAAGGCCATATATGAGAGACCTACAGCCAACATCATACTCAATGGGAAAAAACTAAAATCTTTTCCACTAAGATCAGGAACAAGACAAAGATATCCACTTTTATTCAATACAGTATTAGAAGTCTTAGCCACAGCAATTAGACAAGAAAAGGAAATAAAAGGCATCCAAATTGGAAAGGAGGAAACAAAGCTATCATTGTTTGCAGATGACATGACAGTGTACATAGAAAATCCTGTAGACTCGGCCAAAAAGCTGCTCGACCTAATAAATGAATTTGGTCGAACAGCAGGATACAAAGTCAAAGCCATTTTTGTATAGCAACAATAAAACAGCACAAGAAGAAATCAAGAAAAAAATCCCATTGGTTATAGGAAAAAGAAAAATAAAATACCTAGGAATAAACCTAACCAAGGAGGTAAAAGACCTATAGGCAGAAAACTACACAACCCGGAAGAAAGAAATCAAGGAAGACACAAACAAATGGAAACATATACTGTGTTCATGGATCAGAAGAATCAACATCATCAAAATGTCCATATTACCCAAAGCAATTTACAAATTCAATGCAATACTTATTAAAGTACCAACGGCATATTTCACAGGCATAGAACAAATACTTCAAAAATTTATATGGAACCATAAATGACCTTGAATAGCTGCAGCAATTTTGAGAAAGAAGAGCAAAGTAGGAGGGATTACAATATCTGATACCAAACTGTATTACAAGGCCACTGTAATCAAAACAGCCTGATACTGGCATAAAAATAGGCACATGGACCAGTGGAACAGAACAGAGAGCCCAGAAATAAACCTAAGTCTCTATAGTCAATTAATATTTGACAAAGGGGATAGCAACATAAAATGGAGTAGAAATAGCCTCTTCAACAAGTGGTGTTGGGAGGACTGGACAGCTATGTGCAAAAAAATGAAACTCGAGCACCAACTTACACCATACACAAAAATAAATTCAAGATGGATAAAAGATTTAAATATAAGCCGTGACACCATTAAAGTCCTAGAGGAGAACATAGGCAGCAAAATCTCAGATATTTCATGCAGCAACATTTTTACTGATATATCCCCTAAAGCAAGGGATATAAAGGAAAGAATAAACAAATGGGATCTCATCAAAATAAAAAGCTTCTGCATGGCTAAAGAAAACAGTATTAAAATAATAAAGAACCAAGTGTATGGGAAAATATATTTTCCAATGATACCTCAGACAAAGGTTTAATCACCAAAATATATATAGAACTTACATGACTCCACTCTAAGAAGACAAGCAACCCAATTACAAAATGAGCAAAACACTTGAACAGACACTTCTCCAAGGAGGACATACAGAGGATCCAGAGACACATGAAAAGATGCTCAATATCGCTAGCTATCAGAGAGATGCAAATTAAAACCACAATGAGATACCACTTCACACCAGTCAGAATGGCCATCATAAACAAAGCAACAAACAACAAGTGTTGGAGAGGTTGTGGAGAAAAGGGGACCCTAGT